>CAJQZM010035290.1:0-17351 GCA_907164665.1 Colias nastes
ACAAAGTTTCTATTAAATTTAGTTTAAACGCTGAAAATGTATACTGAATAATTCTAAATAATTCGCTCGGACGTTATAGTTTAATTCAAATACTCTCAGTTAGGTAAATATACAGTTTCGACAACATACATTGGAAATTACGTCATGTAGGATTATTTGTAAGCTTCTTTATGCTAACTTCAATTTGGGACGAGTGTAAACACGATTGCGCGGCGCGGTAAGACCACGCGGGGAGCCCTCGCGTCATTCGGGCGGGAGTTATCGCGAGCTACACCCGCCATGTCCGTGCGCGTAGAACACCGGGATCGGGATCGCGATCGCTTCTCGAGACATTCTTCCCGCGCTTCAGTCGACCTCGCGTTTCCCAGTGGATCATCACGGGACCACTCCTTCCGTTCCGTGCATTCGGGCCGCGTGCCCAGAGTCGCCAGCGATGACTTGATGGTGCCAGTGCGCACCCTTCGCTCTGCCTCGTGTCGTGCCGCTCCCGGGGCGCCCCATCGCTTACGAAGACACCACTCATCAGCTGCGGAATGCGACCGCACGCGCCGCTCTCGTCGACACACGCTAGAGCTGCCCAACAGCCGCGGCCCTAGCGTCCGCAGTCGGACTCCGGAACCGCCACCGCCGCAGCCTGTGGAGCCCGAGGTGCCAACTGAAGACGCGGGGAAGGAGGCTCGGAGACGGCGCGTGGTCACCGCTGTGGCTGCGTCCTTCTTCATGTTGGCGCTGGCGTCGGTGCTGGTGGTGGTGGTGACGCTGACGCACAGCTCTGTGCTCCGGGCACACAACCAAACAGCCAAGTACTACACGTTCTCCGTGCCGCCGCACCATCCTCTCAGTGAGCCCCGTTCATGTTGCCCCACCGTCGCCCCTCCCGCTTCGCATGCGACTGTCTCCGACCCCGAGATCCAGGGGCTGCGAACGTCATCACCAGGCGCCGACTGCCCTGCCATATTTTTGGTACTTATTAGTACGTTAATTACCTATGTAGAGTTTTCACTGACTTTTAAATTATTGTCCTATTTAATTTTTACTGGACGAAAAAGTTCCGTTAACTCTGCTGGGCTTGATCTTCTTTCAACGTCTAAAGATGCACATATCGCACGTTCGCAACCCCCTTCTGCATGCTTAGATAAGTTAGATGTCATGTGTTGTTTATATTTTAATTATAATTTTATATACATATTGATCTTACATATTTCTAAGTTATATTACGAAAAAAAAATTCACCGTACCAGAGTAATCCTTTAACCTTGATAACAGTAAATACTTAATGTATTATCCATCACCGTTGTGGGTTTAATATACCTACTTCAATTCTTGTGATGTTGATTATAAGAAAAACGTCTATACGAAAGTTTAATTATAAAAGCACCCTAATTAAAGCATCTTCTTTAATTCTCAAGTTCTACTTTAGGGCGATCAAATTACTCGAGTAATTATATATTCAGTATACATAATGCTTTACAATTACAGCGTAAAATATAAAAAAATCGTGTTTGTACTTTTTTATATTCCGCAAAAACATGTTATACAATTTTGCAAAATATTCCAGCACTGTTTACTCTGACAATTAGAAAATGTGGAGTTAAAATCCTCCGTTTATTCAGTTTTCTTTTCATTAAAGTAGGTGTAGGTAATTGTGTAACGTGGAAGATGATACATAATTTAAAACAGTTTCCATAAAAATAGTGTCGCAAAATGGGAGCAGATTCGTGTCTATATTTCAAATGCATATTCAATTGCATAGAAAGATATAAAACAATGCGCTTTTACTTCGATTAGTATTATTCTAAGTAAGTTAATCACAACTGTAAGTTAAAGTACAATAACTAAACCTAAAAAAAATCGATTAAATCACATATTTGGATCGAAGTATTATTACTTTCGATAATTCGTGAGTGTCAGCGAAACTTTTGTCCCTAACGTATGGTTGGTAGTTGGTATTGCCAACCTGTTGCCAAAATCTTTAGAGCTACAGGAGACACAAACGATTACACAAGCCTTTGACTTGGGTAATCGTTTTCAATCTCATAAAATCGAAACTTTTCAACATTTAGTACACAAAATTAAAGATTTAAAATACCTTATTTGTGAAATTTATTTATTTATTTTCCACTGAAATTCTATAGGTGTAGTTTATTCAATGAGTCTATCTAAAGCATTGGCCAGATTCGTGACGGACCAAACATAAATACAGATAAGATTATTAGACGCGATGTAATAAAAAAATAGATCGTAGCAATATTTTTAATTTCCATTTTAATTGTTCTTATGTCTTTCATTTCACAGTAAAGTGGCTGTGACATTATAAAAGACGGACGTGATGAAGTTTTAAGAGCTCCTTTGTGCTATTTAGCAACGTAAAAATGAAAATCTTAGATATAATATACTCGTATACCTATACCATCATTGTTCGAAGTCACGGGACTTTCAATAGCCAATGTACGCAAATCTTGTGCGATATCAATAAAAGAAGTATGTTTTGAATTTCGATACACGAACTACTATTCCATGAAAAATATATTTTTTCATACAAAATATATACTCGTGTATGTATTTGAATACTACCTAGGTTTAATTCATCTCTATGCATACAATATTCTATGACATAAGTACATGTACCTTTGTTTTTACGTTAAATAAATAGGTCGGCGCTAAGCACTTAGCTAAGCATCGCACATTATTATCGAGGGTAACTATGGCACGTTTCATTTGGGTAAAAGTCGATAGTTACCGTGAAAAAGGGTTGTGAATCCTTGAAGCTATGTTCAATATTTTCAACACCTAAAGGATTCGAAATTTTCAACGACAGTATGATGATGTCGATGTTGATGCTCGTCGAAAATTATCCGTTCTCATGATGTGCTGAAACTATTTCTATCGCGCATCCAATAACATAATTTCATTGTGAAAAGATACGTAACGTGTATTAATAGTCTATATATTTTATTCTTGCGGTTATAAATCGTCAAACAGTCGCGGATGTGGTTTCGCTTTTTGTTTACGTAAAAACAATGACGTCAAACGATTCTTACTTTTTTCGACATGTGTTATTATTTTTAGACATGTAAGTAAATTTCATCCGCGGTCTCTTAAATAGGGCACAATTTTTAATTCCATGGGGAGCTGATTAATATAAGTTTCTCTTGCGCCTGAAAATACGTGAAGTAATGAAAAGTGAATACTGTATTATGACTGTAGTAGGTAAACCATTGATTAAACTTTTCAATCGCACAAACCCGTTTAAAAATAAGATTTTTTTTTTTTTTTTACTATAGATAGGGAAGCGCTTGACCACAATCTCGCCTGATGGAAAGCTAAGATGCGGTCTAAGATGGTACGCGCTTCCCTAGTAGGTACCGGTTCACTCTTCGCTTGAAGACCCCCATATTGTACTCGTCGGGAACACAGATTCAGGAAGCGCGTTCCAGTCCCTTGCGGTTCGAATGAAGAATGTGGAATCGAACCGCTTAGTCCGGGTACATGGAACGTCCACCATATGGCGATGCTTAGAATCTGTTCGCCTCGACGATCGATGGAAGAATGGCGATGGCGGAACAAGTTCGTGTAGTTCCGCAGCGCACTCACCAAAGTGTATCCGGTAAAAAACCGATAAGCTGGCCACTCTGCGACGATGAGCGAGGCTCTGGAGTTTTTTGCCTACTAGCTCATCGTCGTTTATGAGCCTCTTGGCACGCCTCTCTATCGCCTCAAGCGCCTCCAGCTGGTACTTGGCGGAACCGTCCCAGAGGTGAGAGCAGTATTCCATGCACGATCGGACTTGTGCTTGATAAAGGTTGAGCAACTGTCCCGGGCTGAAATACTGTCTCACCTTCGCCAGAATTCCAAGCTTTTTGAGGCTACTTGGGCTTTGGATTCTATATAGGAACCAAAGTTCAGAGTAGGCGTCAAGGTGATGCCAAGAAGCTCGAGGTGGTTGGTTATCGGCAAAAGGTATATTTAAAGGTGTATTATTGATAGGTAAAAGTTATAATATTTAAAGCTTTGTTATTGATGGAATAAAAATATAAATTTAGTATTTAATATATTTTTAATAATAAAGAAAATAACAATCCATTTTTATAAAACATGCAAAATTAAGGGAAAATTCCATGGAAAATTCTGTGATAACTTATCGAATTATTTTTATATTTTAGCGTTTAGCTACTATTATGTATTCTGTGATTTTACTTAAGAAATAATTTCATGATGAAAACGATACGAACGGGTTGTGCTAAACATTCATTCTGAAAAAAAAGAATAAATTCTGAACCATTTAAATTCAATTAATTATTGGGATAATTTCCTCTAGCTGTTAATCTATTGGCACAAAAGTTGAAAAAACTCCAAAGTTATTTCTCTCGAGAACAATTAATAAAATTCCATTGCGTAAATGACAATACCAAATTAATTTGTTAAAAAGGAACTTTTTCGATAAATTTTCCTCAACTAGGAAATAGAAAAATGTAACCCATAAATTATTAAAGGTGTTAATAGAACCTATTATCTTAAAAGTTAAAACAAAACTAAAATAATAATTCTTCTACGCAGTAAACTCAAGTCTGACGGTCACTTGACATTGAGAGGGATTTTCATCCATATCATCAACGCCTTGTTACCTATTATATCGTTGCTTGATATTTTATTTACATATAAATTCATAAAAAGGGTAGGAATAGTTTAAAAATATAAAATTGTTTGTAACTGAGTATTTTTTTTTTTTTTTATACTAAAACCGACAAAGGAGCGGGCGGTGTACTGATGAAGGTGATCACCGCCGCCCATAGCAATTGCAACGTTAGGTAACCTTGCGATTGTTTTGCCGGCCTTTGAGGGACGCGTAGGCTCTTTTTTTGAAGGCATCCATATCGTAGGTAGATGGAAACACCGAAGAAGGCAAGCTGTTCCACAATTTTGTTGTTCGGGGCAGAAAATGCCGTGAAAAACGCACAGTTGTTGATAGCCACTCATCCAGGTGGTGCGGATGGTACTTGAGCTTGTGTCGTGCAGTGCGATTGTGGAATTTGGCAGCCGGTATTAAGCCAAAAAGTTCCTCGGAACACTCCCCATTGTACAGGCGGTAGAATACGCACAGAGACGCAACGTCCCGCCGCAGTGCCAATGGATCGAGCCGATCGGTTAGCTCGGGTTTGCCGACGATTCGAGTGGCTCGACGTTGCAGGCGGTCAAGAGGAAGTAGTTGGTATTGGGGTGCTCCAGCCCAAAGGTGAGAACAGTATTCCATATGAGGCCGAACTTGTGCCTTATAGAGTTGCAGGCGGTGAGCTGGCGTGAAATACTGTCTCGCTCTAGCGAGCACCCCAAGTTTCTTAGAAGCCAATTTGGCCTTGTCCTCTAAATGACCCCTGAACTGCACGTCGCTCGCAATGTCGACACCGAGAATCCCGATATTCGGCGTGGCTTTGAGGAGAGTGTTTTGGAAACGAGGAGTCACCGTGAACGGCTTCTTTTTGGCGGTGAATGCGCACACTTGTGTCTTTGATGGGTTGAACTTCACAAGGTTATTCTGACCCCAACTGGAGATTGCATCCAGGGTTTTATCAATGTTGGACACAAGTTCGTTCCGATACTGATCCACCTGCTCCTGAGAAATTCGTGCGTGCCCGGAGTATGTGGCATCGCCAGTGCTATCATCAGCATAACAATGAATAGTATTACATATAAAAAGAATGCTAGATAATAGAAATTTTGATGCTTTTTATATTAGTAGGATAGAGCTAAGGCTCTATCATAGAGTAACATAAATACAGTACAATACAAAACGACAACAATTTAATTAAAGTCGATAAAAACAAATAATTTTATATATAAAACTAACAAACAGGATATTCTTTATTAGTATCAAAAGTAGGATATACTCTTATTGTTAATTTGAACCACCCACACATGGCACCCGAATTAAGTAGAAAGTTAAGAAAATTAAGTATTAATCTACAAAATTTGGGAATATGCCAGAAAGTAACAGTATCGTTAAAATACAGAAAAGAAAAGTATAATAAATATATAATACCATCACTTCACGCTAGAGGAAGTTTCTCCTTTTCTCTGGGCCTTTTGTAATTTTGGGTTTAGATTATCCGGTCGCGGATGGATCCCAGATTTGATGTTTATTGCTCTGTGGTAATGTAAATTTTCTGTTGCCAAAAATGTAACTTGGAAACACTAGAGACTGAGCAAAGTGATTGTCGTTTTGATTTCAGGATCAAAAATTAGGAAATTTTTGCTTTCAGTAGTTTGCGAAAAGCTTAACAGATTTATTTTATGTATAATATACAAGATATATTATTATATATTACATTCAAAGGAAAAATATAACATTTCCTGTTACACACAAACTTCATTCTTCTTATTCACCTCTACCGAGTTTATTCTAGATGCTACAAAAAGTTAGTTATGTCTATGCTAGGATCTGTTTGTTACCTGTCTTATCAAAATGAGTATAGCCACTTTGTGTAGCGCATTCCTCCGGATTAATATGCCTTAAATAAACTTATATAACACATCGATTTCTGTACTGAACCTTTTGAAACACGAACAATAATAATATTCCATTCGTTTCAAAATATCAAGTACAATATCATTGTTATTTTGAATAAGCTTTTTAATCAATAAGGCGCTTGGGAAGCAGTCGAAAGTTAATGTACGTGGAATGGTTCTTTCAGTATCGAAAAACTGGTTTTGCCTGCGGCGTGGCTTATATTACGTAGCTTTTCACGGAAATTATGGAATTTCTTTAAACGACTGGATTCAGGTATTCTTTATATAGTCCTAGTCCTACCTGTCTCTTTTTCGGTATACCTGCTCTCCCGTCAGACGCTGTTTGGACCTATTGCCCCTTTTCGTGATTTATCTCCATAAGAACCTTCCTCGTGCGTTAACAAAAACGTAAAATAAAAAATTACCCGAATTGGTCGAGCCGTTCTCGAGTTTTACGTTTAGCAACACATTTTGCAATTACTGATAATAAGTCCACTCACTGTAGTATTTAAAGTATGAAAATGTAAGTCAAGACGCACTTAACATGAAAGTAGGTACGTTTTAGTCAAATGTTTTTTGAGTTCAAGTTTAGGGTGTACCTTTAGTTTTAAATGCCACTAGACTTATCCCATTGCCAGATTCAGCCACTTAAAAATAATTGTGGGAGTATTTTACTTGTTTATTTTGGTGATGTTTTCATTATATTTATTTATGTTGTTTTTTAACTTTGAATTAACCTAAACAAAAATATTGTCTTGTTACATAATAATAAAAGCCTACCTTAGCTCTGAAAAGAAAATAAATACATACATTTAGATTATCTTACGTAAAACAAGCTTTTAAAAGGGTACGAGCATAAATAATTTCCTAAACATATTTGTAGAAGGTATTTATTTTATATCAGTATTTTATGTTTATCGATTTTATTGCCCCGTAACTTCGCTTAAACGAATATTTAAAAAATATTTATACGTCTTGTATTTGCTACCTTATAACTGCGAGATAGAGCATATCAATGATAAGACATAAGAGTGAACAAATTAATGTAGTGACACCTAACATCCCGGTGTCACTACAGTCACATCTATAATAACCACTATTTGTAAACGAGCTTTATATTTCACTAGCTTACCGCCCGCGGCTTCGCCCGCTTTGTCTAAAACCTAATAAATTATATACTAAAACCTTCCTCTTGAATCACTCTATCTATTAAAAAAACCGCATCAAAATCCGTTGCGTAGTTTTAAAGATTTAAGCATACAAAGGGACATAGGGACATAGGGACAGAGAAAGCGACTTTGTTTTATACTATGTAGTGATTAAGAAATAGATTAACCATAAGATTTCAAGTAAAAACCCCTTCATAGAACTTCAAAATAATTATCATTTATAATGCTTTTAACTGTATTCACGAGGAAAAATTTCTTCCCCACTTTACGTATTGAACTACTTTAACTAATAACGTTTGCCTTTCACTTACCAAATTTAACCTCGCCTTTTATTTAGCCTCGGGTAACTTTAGGGTAAGAATGTGCTTATTACAAACAAAACATTACATCTAAGTATCGATACTAGCTATGTAAACTTTATATAACTGATTAAGTTCAAAGTATTACTCAATAGCAAAAATATGAATTTATAAGGAGCTTTCAATTACAGGAAGTTATTGGAATAGATTATTCTTGAAAAGAATTTGGAATGAATCATTTATTCCTAATAATACTTCAGTCCTCATATAGAATATCGTATAATTGTGTAAGACCCTAATTAATAAGCTTATCGAAGGTTTTATGAATTCAAATTCAATAAAAAGATGAAAATGCTTTTGTTCAATTCAATTGACTACCACATTTCTGTAAGCTGTATGGACTGTTAGGGATATTTATAAAATCACAAGAATACGTTCAGATCTCGATATAAATTGATTGATAGGTTATTTCTATCTATCCAAATATTCTTGAACTCATATTTTAATACATACCTACTAAGCCAGGTACTCATTGTATCGTCTGAATTGGTTTAATAAGCAATAACACCATACCGTGGATAGTACGAAAGTTTAATCGTACTTCGTTTACATTGTTCATAAATCACGAATATGAACGAAGCGATTTAAAAAAGAAAAAAAAAATATCCATTTGTGAACGCTCGCTAGGTAAAGCCCAACTAATGGAAGATTCACAGTGAACTGTTCCAATGATTTAATGGACGACAAATGTAAATAAAAGCAGCTTTTCCCTTTGTTTTGAAAGATTTATTCACAACTTATTGTTATTTGTACGTACGCTAAATGGCAATATACGACATTAATCATGACACATTTGATATGGTTTAATTATAGTGCTTTGATCGCGACTAATAAATCTAATACCAAATAGAACGTATTGAATTACGTAAGTTTAGGACTAGTCTGCGGTATTGTTATTACCAGCTGTTAATATCTCTCAAATCTATGACCATATTATACTCAAAATCTAGTCTACGGCTGGTTATTTTTTACTGTCACCTTATCGGGATTGAGCAAGCAGTCGTCACCTCTCACAATATATGGAATACATTTGTTGTAATGTAATGCCGTAAATTTCAGATGACATGTAATACGAAGAAGAAGAAAGCTTTAAAAATTATACCCTTTGCGGTGTCTCGTGATGTATGACTGTTATTTGCTCACGTTGCAGTTGTTTTGTTGTGCACGTTAATTAATTTCTAGATCCAATTTCTAGAATCTTTAAAATATGAAAGTCTATTTAATTATTATATTACTACTTCTGGCTGCCCGTTTTGTGATTAGATAATTAATTGATTTTTCTGTAATAAAAACTAATAAGCTTTGAACCATTAATAAGTGTTAATATGAAAAATTAAGCATTTTTCTCGACCATAATCATATCTATTAAAGTACATATTATTTCCTGTCAGAACCCACATTGAATCTGAAACTTAATTTATATTGTAGAAAGTCTCAAGTAAATCCATTAAAGCAATAAAAAGTTTCAAATGAACTTTCACCCCCATTTCATCCCTTTAGGGGATGAATTTCCATATAGAATTTACTTACTACGTACAAGAAACTTCTGGCGTACAAGCTCACCGTTTTCAGCTGTGCGATTTCAAACCGTTCACAGTTAATCATACTTTACTTTAAATATACTTATATCTAAGTATCTAAGCTGGTATATAACCTCTAGGTAAAGAACAGGTACACATTGCTTTGCGCGAGATGGTTTCGGTTGAAGACTTAATAAAAGTATTTTTTGTTACCAACTGTTGCGTTCTTTACAAGAGAAATTTTAAACTCTCGAGCATTTCGAATTCTCAAAGAGACTGACATTTTCGCCCTAAGGAAATACTTTAGTTAGAAATTATTCGTTGTATTTATCCCTCTTTCTCTCCAATATTAAAGATGATAATAAATTACAAAAAGTGAAAAGAGAAGAAATGGCGGCATATTATTTTATATAGAAGTTAGTTATGTTGATTATAATGTTTTAATCATCTGCTATCTGCTTCAAAATTGTGCATAAAATTTCTGAAAATACGCTAGAAACCTGTATACACTGCTATTGTTTATATTTCTTTTTATTTGCGACTATCGAGTATTTCAGAATCATAAAAAGTTTCATAGAATGAATAGATTATTAATTATCCTATGAAACTTTTTATGGATGGATATGAATGTCACCGTAAATTCTAGTTTATTTAACTATTAAGTTTATTTCAACGAAGTAGTAGATGTAATTTTATATTTCCTTCATAGGTGTTCCATCTCTGTGAAAATAAAAATAAGAAACTAATTTTTAAAATAGTTTCGTTTTTTTATATCTGGGAATAAAATGGTGGGTAATGTACCACAATTTTTTTTTTTACTGGTACAATAGGGGAGCGCTTGGCCACAATTATTATAATTGTGCTTTAAATATGATTAAAATTAAAAATGTTATGCTAATATGCTGTGAGAAATGGTTCGTAATGAAAAACAAAGATTTCAACTAAATATGAAAACAACTTTCATACTCTAATTCCAACATATTAGCTTAATATTCGTCAAACAAACATCGGCCATCGTATCACAATTTATTGTAATAAACATCTGCAACAGATCCTAATGTGTATACAAATACAGAACTTCAAACAACATCTATTAATATTAATGTGTCTATCGGCTGTGGGTGTGACTACAAAAAGAGCGTAGATTTATTATAATATACAGTGGGTTTGTATGAACTTGAAAGAGACGCTTTATTTATGTGATATGCATGACTGATGTTTTCCACATGATCGCCGCTAATGTTTCCAAGATGCAGGGCGACGTGTCAGGGCTCCAGCAGGGTCAATAGGACACACCCGTTTGACGTCATTCTTCATGTCATGTCAAACTATTTGTTTTGTCTGCTGTGTTATGATAGTATCATGTGAATTTAATATTACTTTTTTGTATACGGCTTGCTTTCCGCTTTATTGGTTAAGAAGAAAGCGTTGGCTTTACAAAATGAGATTGTATGATCGTTGTAGGTGAAATTTCGGTGATATTTTGGAAATCTCAGGGATTTATAGGGTGTTACATATTTAAAAATGAATGTCGATTTATTTAATTATATAACACTGATGGTAAATCTCGTTGAACCAATACAGAAATCACGCACAGTTTCACTGTGTAATGTACACGCACGAACGCTTGCGCCTCAGAGTATTTTTAAAGTCGTACCTACTGTGTATTGTAAATTGTGTGCCTGTTTCTCTATATGCGCAATCTTTACTTTCCATTTTAGATTGCACTTAATATGTAATTATTAATTAATTATTAATACGACATTAAATCCGATCGTTATCGCCAAATGACACTATCGGACGACTATCGCTAATAACTAACGCTATAAATTATGAAACTATGTACGTTAATAACTGAAAATAAGTATAAAGGAAATAAACTAAAGTACGTCGCAAATTTCTACGAATTCATTTTTGACTGAGGAAAATCGATGTTTGGAATGTGATCAGAATGTATATTGCTCCATTTGTGGATCAAAGTAATTCTTCTAATCCCTAATGGAGAAATACATTATTACGATACAATGTTCTAAAAAATCTGAAAATTGCGTGTTCGCTGACTGTATTTTGTCGTCATTTAAATTGACTCGATGTTCAGCCTTGCGATGGAGTTACGATGAAACGAAGTATGTATTATATGCTGAGTGACATCCCTCTTGACGCACTCTGTAGAAAACTTTCACGAATCAAGCGTGAAATTAAAAAAGTTCCATTTTTCAAGTGTCTAAGCACGCTAGGATGACTACTTCAGACTATGTTTTTTTAGTGATTGAAAAGTAGCTTTATTTCTCATGAAGTTAATGAAAATAGGTTACAAAAACTAATAACTATAACGTAGAAAAAGCAATAATTGACTTTAAAAGATTCCTTAAATTGTATTTATAGAACAATATTAATAAAAATTGTATTCGCCTAAAATTGCCTCATGGTTAGTTCGTATTGGTTGTCTTGTATTCAAATATAGTTTCAAACTAGTTTATTTTAGAAGTGTAGTAGAGTGATAGGTATTCTATTCAAGATAGTCTTGGTATTGAATTCTATATTAATTATCGTATTTATTACATATCATTTCCTGGATACCATATCCTTAATATATATACATTATACAATATACAATCTAAATCACATACAATTTATAGAGATACAAAAACCTGTGTTGATACGGTAAAACTGGCAAAACAATTAAATTATTATGAATTCAATTCAATTTTCGAGTTAACGTAATTATTTAACTCGGAAACAATGCTACAGCAACCTATTGTCTCACAATGAGCGGATCGTCCGTGGTTTATGCTTTGTATAAGCTCGTATAAACTTTACAAAAAAAAAAAGAAAAATAATGTTAACCACACAACCAAAATCTTAACCACTGCTCTGTAATTTATTAACGGACTTCCAACGAAGAACATCGTTTACATAAGTTACAAATTACGTAACTGAACCAACATTTTTGTATTAAAAAAACAATATTCAATGATAATTTATCACTAATATGCCTTAATTACTGCGTAGTCTCCCATTTTTGTTGAATTACAAAATCAAAATTAGTGAGTTAGTTTCCACGGAGTTAATAAAACCAATTAGTAACACCAATCTTAATTACATTTACCTAAATTATGACTTAAATATTCCCCAAAGAGACTTTGACGTTGTAAAATTAAAGTTAAAACACCGTTAAAATCTCTATAAGGCAGCTATAGTTGCTAAGGGTTACGATAAAACCTTTACCGATTGACTTGAGGTTTTTTAGATGGTTCATGCATTTTATTATTATTATTGATTACCTAATTATCTATTTCTAATGTTTACATTTTTACCTCTAATCAATTTAACATTGAATAGGTCAATGTTTTTTTTTCTTCAGTTCAATAGAAAGACTATATCTTAATTAAAATACAAAGGTTAAAAACTCCAATGCTGAAATTCTGAAACTTTTTATAATCTTAATCCATCCATAAAGAACACCAATGATGCCATAAATTTCGATAAATCTGATAAACAAAAATAACCAAATGTACATGGAATGCTATATGGTATTAAATTGAATAGCATTCATTTCAATGTTTCAAAAGGAGCGGTAATAAAACATCTCTTATTTAATCTGTTTAAATTTAAATCCTTTGTAACGTAGACCTTACAATTATTAATATCAAAAACAAATGTTATCTCTGAAAGCCAAATGGAATACGGGAAAAATAGCGGAAAAAAGAGAGTAGCGAGACAGGCCGACTATAATTATTATTGGAAATGCTTTTATTGTTTCTTTTACAATTCCTGTAGCGATTCTTTCTCATTTTGGTTTTCACATTTTTATAGTGACAATAGATAGTTAATTATTGTTATTATGTGGACATTTATAATTTTGGACGCTCGAAAAATAATGTTCAACCAACAACGAAGCTCTTATGAAGAAATAATAAAGTTTGAACTCGATTGGGACGTGAAAGCCATGAGCAACGGTCCATTAGTTCGGAACTTGCTACTTCACGTGTTAAATGTTTCCAATATTGATCTTTAGCCTTTGCATATGCTCTTCTTCATATTAAATAGACATTATTTTTTAACAAAATGATAACGTTTAACGTAACATTTTGCGCTTATAGGGTATAATTTCCACCACATCACCCTCAACTGAGAATTTTTATAATTACAATAAACGTAGCAACGGAGATGACTTTATTTATAACGCGTATAAAGAGTTATATGTTAAATTCAAATAAGTTCCTCTTCATAGTGCGACTTGTGTGCTAAAAGGACGTAGAAAACGCGCTCTATCAATTTCAGTACCTCGCCTGTGATTTCAAAGTAACTACTTTCTTCTAAAAATGTTAGTTACAAACCTAATTTACTTAAATTAGGTTTGTAACTAACATTTTTGGTATGTAGATTTGAATTATAAAGTACATATTCAAAATTTTAAGAATAAATTATAAAATGATTTGAAGAATTTTTTCATCTATCTAAGTGCATAATTAAATTGAAATCGTTATTTTCGAAACTTTTACAAAATATTTTAATAGTAAAACTAATAAATTAGTATCAGAATATAGCATTATTAATACTTATTAATAATGATACTTTTTGTTTAGATTCACTGTCACTTGTCACTTTCACTAGAGGGCAGACAGGAGGTTATAAACTGTGTTATAAATTATAATATAGGTTTCTTTTTATATCACAATTCCCACAGGACCAAGATTTGGAAAATATATATGATATATGATATATACATGCTTGTACATTGTATATTATAATACAGGTTACCTACAAAGCGTGCTCAGACTATGAAAAATTCCTATCTACTGTAAAAAATTCAGTGTTCAGATCAGAACAATATTTCTTTGAAATACGAGTACAGTGCACGCTATTACTTATATTGCAAAATAAATTAATGTCAGAACTATGACACATATATTGCCTATTTTCGAGCGAAACATAGAGCCTCACAATCTTTGCTTATGATACAATATGAATAGTAAAAAATATTCGAAATTATAGCTGGAACTCGCAAATTATCCCGGGTAGGTAAAAAATATCTACTTGTATCTATGTACTATCTATGTACTTATCCCAACTATAACACTATGTCTGTTCCAAAGAGAATGAGCCTAATATCATTGATATCTTTTCTTAAAATTTTGGTTATAATTTAGAAAGTAAATTATAAATTATTAAGATTCATCGATGTAACTATCTATTAAACAAAACGTTTCAAAGTTAGTTGTCAGTTATAAATTTAAACCTGATGATTTAAAACTAAAATTTTCACTACACGAACTACTTGTGATTCACAAGAATGTTTGAAATTATATTTATTTCCCAACAAAAGCTGTAAATAATATTTGCGTCAAATACTTATACATGTAAAAGTTCAGTCTGTTGAAAAATGGTTGAAAACATGTTATAATTCTTATTCAGCACTACATTGAAATGCAGCCGCCTGGCTTTCTAGAAAGTTATGCAAGTCGCGATTATTAAAGAGTGTAATTGAGGTATTAGTGCCAAGAATCCTGAGAATAACTTATAAAGGCTGCCGGTTTGAAAGTTACACCACTCCTTGATAGTCAACAAGTCCCGAGAATAGTTGAAAAGCCGCAACTAAAGCTTTAAGAGGTTTCTTTTATAGTATAAATTAAAAGTATCACTTTCTCGTATACACATTTAGGTGTATGGAACCTTAACAAAGTAGGTAGTTACTCATCGATGATTAAGCAATAATCCATAGAGTACCGAAAGTATAATGCACTAGTTATTTGACAAATAGTTAATATTCGTAATAATTCGGTACGTCTTTTAAGCGTTTAGATACGACCTTCACAATTTCAGAGAGAAATTGTTAAAATTTATTTTTGTATACTTACACGCTAATTCATGTCTTTTCGCTGAACCGTTAAATGTTTTAGAGCACAAATATAAATAGTTTTAACATTGTTTACATAAATACAGTCAATGAATGTTACACTAAGACATTCATTGATTGCATTTTCCTGGAACGTAGAGCAACAATTCTCATAGCCTCCCATTTCCAAGTTATTTTACAGTTCCAAGGCCACGTCGACGTTTTTAGCTAGTAAATGGAAAATTTGGGGCCGACAGAGGAGGAAAATATGACTTTCTGATGCTAACAATACTATTCATATCTATAATTATGATCTTCTTCAACAAAAGAGTCATATTTATGAACTGTCACCTCCTTAAGATTAAATTTAGAAATGTTGAGAGCAATGTTTACTAGTTCAAAACTGGAAATTTTGAGTTGACAGATCTCAAAACGAGGCTTACAAAAATTCCCTTTTAGCTTATGTCCCCGACTACTCTCCTTTCAATAAAGATTTATGAAAAAACAGTGATTTATAATGAAGATAGAAATGGTGCTATAGTATTCTCTCAACGTTAAGTTAGGTAGGTATATGATAGAATTTCTTACCGCATGGAAATGCACCTGGAGCTCTTCTAAAGCTTATCCTACGGAAAACCGTAAATCTGCACAGTATTGCATTCTTGACGAGGCCTTATTGGCTTTTTATACATAGGATCGACCCTATTTCAATTGAAAAATGTAGCTGACCAACGTAGAATCAAGAACTGTATATTATTATTATTTAAATACTCTACTATTCCAATTTACGCATTTTTATACTTAACTAAGAAGAAACAAAGCGGAGTCAATAAATATAATAAACTTATGTATAATATCAAAAAAGCTAATGATGATCATCCCCTATGTTTATAAGTCGTTTGTTGTATGAAAACAAATTATTTACTTGTCCCTTTCTTAGTATTTTCTAGTAGTTTATATGAGCAGCAGTAATTTTCTCTTCATATTTTGAAAATTATTGATTTCACAACGCATTGACCATCATTATCCTATACTATCTGTAATTTATCATAATGCCATCAGGAATTTGGTACCTACATTCTTTGTTTTTTATTACTAATATCTAATCAATATTAATTATCTACTATATCAAATATTGATATATGAGTAAGGTACAGTGATTTATTGAACTTGTAGTGAAATGTTTCATGATATATCTGGATTCCGTTAGTTGTTTTTGTGCCCTCCATTATTTATCTAAGCAAAGAAAGTCCTATATGAGTCGCACAATAAAGAGAGGACGCTTTATTTCTATTAGACCTCCTAGTACATACTTAATTTGTATTAGAGCAGTACTTAATAAAGAAAAAACGTATAAAAATCGTCATTGCAATTTATTTATAATTATTTATCAAGGTCTTAACTAAATATGATAAAATGTATCCAAAGGTCGTCTTATAAAATATCAGTATATAAGATCATTTTAATTTACCTAGAATATTTCTAAAACTATAAAGCTCATGAAATTCTTACTTAGATATTCAGTATGCATTATAAATTCATTAGTCTGGGAAGGTCTGGGACTTAAGGATATGCTTACATAAGCAATAATACCTACGCAATAATTATTACCCATCTCTATCTAATTTAGATGTATTCTAATATTTAAAAAAAAATCAAAAACGATTTATTCAATTATGACGTTATTTTATTTTAAAATATCACTTTATCAGGTAACTAAGTCATATAACATTTAATAAGGAAAAAATTAAAAAGTACCAAATATTTTGAAAACCGAGTTTATTAAACTTGACGGTAATATTTTTATCTAAGCGTTGAAAAAATGATACTTATCTAATAGAAAATGGGCGATCTTTTGGTCCGTGGGGATTACAAATAACTGAAGCAATTAATTAATCAAATAAGCTAGCTTAGTAAAAGCACACCCCGGACACTCCATACAAAATTATCGTTTTGACAG
>CAJQZM010035290.1:17361-29967 GCA_907164665.1 Colias nastes
TTTAAGTCAATTTGATTAATGTTGTCAATCTTCGTTGCGTATCGTCCCTGTAGAAAAATGTGGACCATTTTTAGCCTGATCGTGCGGGGTGAGGTAAGTGTTTAATTTTGGCGGGAGGCGGAGAGTGTCCGTTCTGTAGCGTTTAGCTACTATTATGTATTCTGTGGTAAAAGTTTCCATTTAAAGCAGTGCAGGATCAATTTAATTCGAATTCATTAATAAATTTTTAATGTTTTTGAGCTAGTGGAAATGTTTAAATGTAAATATTTATATCCTTGACTTTCCATTAGGTTTAATGTATTTAATGATTATTCGATAGAAGGTTTTTAAATAAGATTCCGACTTGTAAGTATGAAACTTTCAGTTTCCCAAAAGAGCTTATTTAGACACCGTTAATAAATCAATATGAAAAGAATCAGTCCCCCATGTCCTTCACGAGAAAACACCTTATAGTACCAAATATTCTTAGGATTCCTGTTAGATAGTAGATTATATATATTATGAACAATGTTCGAAGGCAACTGAGAATTTTATGATAAATCAAAACATAGAAATAGATCTTTATGTAAGTAGCAAAGTATCGATCACAAATGTCATATTTTCCAGGTTGTTTAATTAATTCGATACTTGGCGTTCTTCCACCGTGCGTTTTAGGAGGAACTTCCTACCGCGCACTACTCCTCTGTGGAACGACCTTCCAAATTCGGCATTTCCCAAGGACTACAATTTGGATTACTTTAAGAAGAGAGCGTACTCCTCCCTCAAAGGCCGGCAACGCAACCACAGTACTCCAGAGTCTGTGGTTGTTCATGGGCGGCGCCAATCATCTCAGCTTTCTGTACGATGACGCGCAAGCTCGTTTGCCGACCTATACATAAAAAAAAAAAAAAAAAAATTACAAGAGAATTGTCTGAAACAATTGCGAAGTTTGTTTTTGAATAAGAAAATTTGTATTTTGAACAATATCCTGTAAGGACAGGACAGAAGGGGAAATTGGGGTTGTATCATAAATACATATAAAAAGCGAGTACAAAGACTAGATATTGAAAAGTGTATTTTTATGATATTGCTAACCCTTATAGTACCTACTTATATAGAAATATAAAGGATATTTGCAATTTATTATAATATCTATTACATACATAAGTATTCATTAACAATGTTCAAAATTTTAAATTAAGTAGATAATAATTATTGTGGAAATTTTTTCATTGCTTTTCAATAGACATATTTTTGAATGAAAATATTAGATAATATAACCTTCCATTTTATTCAGCAGTGTATAATACTTAACATAATTATCATTATTAGGTAAGGAAATTCGTAAACCAAAATCAAAATCAGCCTTGGAAATTTACCTGACCTTTAACTATCGACTGTATGTTGAATATTATAAGACGAACCTCTTTAAATACTTATGTCTTAACGTTCCTAAGTAGTTGTGCCCAAGAATGTGTGTCCCGTAAGCTATGCAAAGTGCCTTGAACACCGTATAAATACACGTAGACCGTATAGTTATTTTAGAATTTTCATCAGCTTATGTTTCGTTGTGACGTCAGAATTAAGCATATATTATATCACATATATTATTACGTTTCCTATTACATATCTTATAACATTAATGCACTTAATACTTATAGATATTAGGTACTCAAATATATTTAGTCGTAAGGAAAAACCAGAAACCAAGAAACGTAAGAAAAGTCACGTAGGCAGGTAGATATGGTAGCTTTCATTGTACTTTAATATTGAGATCGCAATTACCATCGCCCAATCTGTACTGGAAGACTGTAGATTCGTTTTTAATGAAATGATCTACCTTTACCGACCTATTTATACCTACTCGTATACGCCGGCAGGAGATGAATCAGAACAACGTTAAAATTTGAAATTATTCTCGTACGTGCAATCACGTGTTCCCACGTGTTTATGAACAGAAGTAATGGTTACTTATAAAGTTTAGACCGATGTTATTTATGATCGAGATCCATCTGTTTCGTTTTGTAAATCAAATCGATTGTAAAGAAAGAATAATAGCCGTTTGTATTGCGTTTAATGTACCATTAATATAACCTCCAAAGTTTATGAAGTAGCAAAAAACACATATACGTTACCTATATCTCCTTTATGCTTGGTATATGTTTCTAAGTTTCTGTACGGATAACACGAATCGAAAACTCAGTGAATTGCGTATACTCAGTACTGACAACTAATAAATCAAATACTGCTTATCATAATCGGTAACTGAATAGCAAATGTGTTATTTAGCACATAACTTATGAGAATACGTATATAGTGAACCGAGTGCCGTCAAAGTATGTGTATCTGGATATTTTATGTATCGAAGCTTTTATCATAAATGCTTATTAATTATTTGAAACAAATAGATTATACAATATTAATTAAGACATTTTCTCCTCTGAACCTGAATTTGAACTCTGAAAGGATTAAGATGAATTTCGATGTAATATATTGGTAAAGGAAAAATGCTTATAAAGGCTAAACATTAATGAGAATACTTGTTGAGATTGAGAACGGAAATCACTAGGTATACCTATAACAGGGGAGAGCTGAAGCCGCCTTTAAAAGATAGTCATTCATATTATATTACCTATAGATAGGTACTAGCACTTGACAAATAAGGGTTCAATTGATTAGTTGTGTTCAATTTTTCATTATAGACTTATAAGTCGTACTTTTTTATTGAAGTCTCCGATGAAAAATAGAACTCGGCTCATCAATTAAACGCAATGAGTCGTACCTAATTTGTATAGTACGTGAAAAAGTGTATTAAGGGCACCTATTTGCTCCTATACATAATTATCCGTAAAAAAAGGTTTCACAAGAGAAAGGCACGATACACTACGTGTAATACATACCTATATTACTATACATTTATACAGTTATATGACTTAGCATTTTCGTAAAACCTCGCTTAATTAAAAAAGGCTTAACATTTCGATCTCCCGCGATTTATTCTGGTTAAAATGTTAAGATATCCTCTTATAGCTTACCTTCGGAGACTTTATAGTAATCTAGAACTTAATTTCCATTTCGTTCTAGATCTTTACAATTATTTGAAGTTAGTATTTCAAGAAGCTTATTATTTCTATAAAACAAAGTTGATTATCAGAAGTTGGGTTTCCAATTTAAGCATTAAATATTCAAATTTGTATTTTATTTTTCTTTTATTGCTTATCGATATAAATTCAATTGTCTTCATTTTTACGCGAGTAGGTATTATTATGAAGTTCTATAATAAATGATTTTGGCCGAGTATAGGTAAGTTGCGGTTGCGGTTTTCTAACATTGGTCGAACAAAAAGAAGCATTAGTATTGGAATTAGGTATGTAGAATATCGAACTTAAGCGTTACTCCACCTCTTAACAATTGCCCTGAATCAACCTATATAGTGTAGATAGCATTATATTTTCGCCCTATATACGTAGGTACTCAAACTAAATCATAACTGTGAGGGTGACATCATATACCGAATGTCAAAATCCATCTTACCTTGTGTTTCGCTCGTTATCAGCTAGTAAGACGGAGGATTATCGGAATCCAAGTGAAATGTGAAAAGGTGATAAATATTTGTTTCGCGACATTTGTATTACACGAGTGTATCTTGTAATGCTGAATAAACTTGCTCGCTCTGTTCGCTTCGTAAACATTGTCACATCCGCTAGGTTTCTACTTTATTTGAAGTGAAACTATGCTATTATTGTATTAAATTTCAAATATCTCCATTATAGATGTCGAGAAAACATTATCTTTTCTTTTATTCTATAATACATTTAGCATACATTTAGCACAATCTTAGACACTAGTTCTTAAAAACAAACATTAAACATAGGTACTATGAAGTCATACTACAATTCATAATTCATTTATCTATCAATAACTCTAGCATATATGAAATTAAAGTCTTCATTAGCACAATTCGCGCTATTGGAGCAATAGAGCTAATAAATCACTCCATGATGAAGAGGAGTCGTTGTTTATAAATCCAGATTTGGCCACTTATTTACACGCCTCGCATCTACTTTTGAATGAGGCCAAAGCGTCACGATATTTCTGCAAACTGCGAAAATTACACGGATTCAACTTTCTAATGCCTAACAGACGCGCTATTAAAAAGTCGAATGTGTAATAAAATTTCATTTTAAGATTTAACGTTTATTATAAACTTCTTGGAATGAATCGATAGGACGCTAATTGCACACCAAGATGAAAATAATAGGCAATCTATGAACCATAATTTCATGATGATTTCCTAGGTTCGTAATTGCGATCGTAGGAAATTATTTATTATGCTTATCAAAGCCAATATATCCCATAACCTACTTTATGAAGAATAGTAAGAACTGAAAATGATATATGTATGTTTTCCTCATCACTTCTCATTTTCTATTTCGATAGTTTTAAATTTTGAAAATGTATTAAAATAGTTATGGGTCATTGTCAAATTTTGCGCAGGTTAACTTGTCCCTCAAAACTTTTTTACTTCTATACCATTAAAAAGTTAACTGTCACTAAAAACTATACAGCAAATACAAACTTAATCGCATTACTAAACATATATTAATAAAATAAAGGCCTATTTTTCATTTTTTATTTTATTTTTTAAAGTAACATTGTGGTTTTTTCTGGTAACAGAAGGGTTTTCCATACAAATTTGACCTGTCCCAAGTAGCACTTCGTTACAGAAAATATAAAATAACTACAATTTCCAATATAACAACCCACATCAATTAAAATATTATTATAAACAGAATATTGTAAATATTTCTAAGAGTAGATTTTAAAACCGATCAGTGCTAAAATTTATTCTATAAAAAAAATTTTAACTTTGTCCCACGTAGTGTTTGGAATCGTGTGCTCTACTATGTTACTAAATAAATCATTACTCAAAATAGAGGTGGCGCTGTTTTCGACTTTCTATTAGCTTGAGCGAGATTTCTGCAGCCATTGTGGTCGTTCCTTAGGTCGGGGGGAGGGGTACATTGAATTTCAGTCGACCGCGTGGCGTTGAACGTGCCGCGTGTTTTTATTCCGCATCAACATTGTTACCTACCTATTAACGTAAGTAAAACCGTTTTTTTCTATTATTTTACGTTCAATTTGTTGTTTAAGGGGTAATTATGCTCAATTTGAAATAAAAAAATAACTAAATGCATTATTCTATGATTTACGTCTTTTAGAATGTAAAATTTACAACTCTGTTATCATCATTCTGTTACTTAGCTCATGGTAACAGAGTCGAGTAAGCATGTATTCTTTAACTTTTGTTTGAAATTTTATATTTGTAATATTTTTTTTTCTTAATAATCGGTTTCCTAAAGTAATTTTGAGTTGTTATATGTAAATAAATCATATATAATTAAATGTTACCTTGAAGATATTGTTACAGGATATTCTGCCGTTATTAACGCCCTTAAAATGCTTCTCTCGATAGCTGAGCAGCAAGCAAGTTAAGAGAAACATATCGCAGTTATTTACAGATTATATAAAATGGAAGTAACAATTACAAACAGTTAACAAGAGATACGAGACGTATTAAAAACAATGCAACAGAGAAAAACGAAAGAAGTCTAAAAATACGGACGGCAATCCAGTAAATCCAGTAAATGCTATTAAAAAACGCCATGAAAAAGTTAAGAATCGGAAGGAAAAGTATGCTATTGATAAAATATTTGACAAGAAGGCCGTTAAATTCTCTAGGCAGGAAATACAAATTATACAAGAGTGTCTTGCTGTGGATCAAAGTTTCATATGAAAAAAATCAGCCCACATGTAAGAAAAATGTTTTAAGAACCAAAATCAATCTTTTCGAACGTGACGACATATCAAGAGTATGCAATTTATTCACTTATAGTACAAAAAGAACAACTAAGTTACTGTGTTACAACTCTGTTACTTTCGTGTCCCGAAGATTAAAGAACATATTTACGAAATTTAGGAAAAGCTATTCAATATAAGGTGGGTGGACCATGGAAGGCCATGCTCCTTCGAAGGCCAATTATTAAAATTTCGTAGTTATTGCCATATGATGACAAATTCCTTCTATTTACACAAACACCCATCGAACTAGAAATCACAGACGCGGCGGCGAATCGCTCGCGCCACTATTTTGGCAGTACGGTCCCTCGCTTCATTGATATCGGAAATCGGCGGCGTTAAAATAAGATGGGTGTACCATAGAAGGCCACTCTAACAAATAAATAGTTATTATTCGTTTATTTACTGGAAAAATGAAACTAACAAATATTTAAGTAATACTTTGTTTTATTACGTAACATATAAACCACTTCTTTTTATTGTAGATTTAATCGCTATTTATTAACTTTTAGTGTTAAATGACTGATTTATTATAATGGCCTTCTAAGGAGCCTTGTTTCTAGCAAGGCCATTTGGAAGAGTTCTATGAAACTTAAGTTCAATCAATATTGATCAAATCTGATATTTAAAAAAGTGGTTTATATGTTATACGTAATAAAACAAAGTATTACTTAAATATTAGTTAATTTCATTTATCCAGTAAATAAACGAATAATAACTGTTTAATTGTTAGAGTGGCCTTCCATGGTACACCCACCTTAATACTGCTATATTACAATAGGTTAATTTGTCAGTTAATGAAGCGGTTATATGTTGTAATTAGCTGTTAATTTATAGATATTTCATGGAGTTGTGTAGAATTTAAGGTTTGTTATTATTCATAAAGTAACAGAGTTGACTAAAATTTTAAATGAATTACTGTAAAACTTAAAAAAAGATTGTGCTTCTAATGGTGATTATAAGATATAAGACTGTAATTAATATAAAAGCCAAAATATGTGCGACTGGCTTATTTAATTTAATGATAAAAGGTAAAGTGTAATGATAACAGAGTTGTATTTTTTCACCACCCTGACGCACTAAATCTGAAATAAATCTTAAATTATTAGCTAAACATCGCGGCCAACTTAAATTAACCCTACTTCAGTTGTTTTAACAGGCACAGGCATAAAGAAAAGTTCAATTTTAAAATATTTTCTTTTTCACATTTTTGAAATCTGCAGTTACGTTTACCTGCGCAAAATTTGACAATGACCCTTATATTAGTTATACTCAAGAGAAATGTACTTGGCTATTTCAAAATATAAATCATAAAATAAATATTAAAAAGATTATATATCAAAGTAAATCTTTCCAAAATCGACTGTATACAAACACTCTCTTTTCAGTGTCCGGAGATTCAAAAGTCTATATAAAGTCTATATACCTAAAAGCATCCATTAATTCAACACTGCTGGCGTACCAACTATTTGCCTAAAATTCTCTTTTAATACGACCGCACGTCTTTGAATTTCAAAAAAGTAAATCAGTCGCATAGAATATACGATCGAGATTATAAACCCGTGGGTTTATTCATCTGGAAACTCGAAGTGGGTGCCATTCAGGAATATTTGAGCGCATAAATATATATCAAATCATGTGACGGACACCAATATTTTTCGTAGATGACACTACATTTTCCATAGAATTATGTCTAAGATTGCCTTTCATGAAGTAGAGACGTTATTTTGTAAGTGGCCATTTATCAGTATTTAGGTATTAATGGAATATTGTGAGGCTCTCCAAGAACCAAAAAGATGGAGGACATGTGACAAGTGCCAACCCGCACTTGGCTCGCGTGGTGGATTATGGTCTAAATCCTCATTGGAGACCTAAGTCCCTGATGTTACCGTATATAATAAATCTCTTTTCCATATAAAAAACAACTAAACCTAAAGATTATAATACAGTTTGGTGATGCTTTGACCTATAATAATTCTTATCTCCCCAGAATTAGGATATACATTTTAGTAGAACCCCTTTCAAAGCACAGTAGTATAAGAAGATATTGGTACACATATTATATGCGTTGTTATTCTTATTTTTAATGATATTATCAATTTGTCTGAAGTACATAAACGTAGATACGTTAATAAAAAAACATCCTTGATATATCACGATAAAACAACGGCTATGTCTAACAGAAAATGCTTTTTATCCAACAATTACGCAGTTTTAATCCAGTAACGTTCTAGCTAACTTCGTCACCCCGGTCGCGTCGTGTTAGCGCCGTCGCGGGTTGCCTCAGTTTAACTTTATTTGTTTGGGATAATTAATGTCGCTTTACAACACTTTGAATACCTTAAAATGGAACTTTTGGTCCGTGTAAATTGCTTTGGCGAAAGAGAAAGCAACAAAACAGGTATCAAATTTGAGTTATATTTCAAAAGGCTTCTATCTCATTACTTTTCTATTAAATTTTATATGGCCTTAATTATTTTTGGGACGTTAAAATTTTAATCGTGTTAATGACGAAAGTTATGACTGAAATGGCTCTCGTTAACTTATTAATAAAAAAGTGAAAGTACCCATATAGTAATCCAGTACCTCTGTACCTGGTTGATAATGTACTATAATAGACCTCGGATGTTCGACTCTACTTGCATTAAAGTGAATCCAATCATTCGAATGACGTGTGAAATATAGTTAATGAATTGCATTTTAAATGTGTTGTTAAAGCTTTAATTGCGAAACGCAATTCACGTTAAATCCAATACCATAACTAAATAGTACCGATAATACCCCTCTTAGCCGAGACGTCGATTTTTTTTAAACTTAAAAAGGTTTGGTGTCAGAATGTATCTACGTCCCGCGTAGCAATTAGTGTTCAAAAATCATGTCATGAACAGGTCTGGCCTCGTTCCTATTTAATAATACGTATAGATATAGCATTTTACAGTACGCTTCAACGGAAAATATAAAGCATTATAGAGTGTATTTTTTGAGGTTTTAGTGAACAAAACATCAATTATTACTAAATGAAGCGCACTATCACTACAACTACTTCAAATCATAACAATGACCTTACTACCTTTTATGAATAATATGATGATTTCATTATATTGAGTTCAATTTGCAATTCTAAAGTTTATGAATAAAGTATCTTCGCTTTCTCTGCCTTTGATAAGTTCTATAATAAATTAAATATTGGTGTGAAATTATATATGAATATCTTCCCCTTAAAAATATGACCTGTGCTTTTGTATTTTTCTTCGATTATTATGTATTACTTCTGGCACTGGTGGCAAGGTCCCGTAGAAATGATATTCCACCGTTACCTGTATAAGTAGGTAGGGTAAAACCAGGATAGATATTAGATAACACGGCTAATTTAATTGTAGTTTTAAATGAAATAATATGTATTTCATTCGTTAAACTAGTTATTACAATCGAGACAACTATACTCCCTATAAAGAATATTTGTAAATAGACGCAACTTAAACATGAATTATCTATGCTTATATCAAACTGTCCATAGAAAAGGGTTTATAACAAGTTCATGTACATTTAAGATATAAAAGCCACACTTGTCTATACTTCTTTATAAATTTTGTTTTCAGGTTTTAATAAACACATATTGTGTACCTTATTCTATCTTTTTTCGGAGGTATATATAGGATATATATAGTAATTTCAACGCTTAAAACTGATACCAATTGTCGTATATTTTGGGTGAATATGCTGGATCTATTATAATGTCTATTGTAATATAGCGATTGGACTTCGTATTTTTATGAAAAATTCAATCCGAAGCCAGAAAATTGACAGAATTCATTATAATAATAATCCTTCACATTTTCCATCCCAAGCCAAAGTTTTATTTGATAAGCCATTCGCATTTCTAGCATGTGATTAGGAGCAGAAGTAACTTAATAATATAGGATCAACGTTCGTCGTATCGAAATTCGGAAGTATGAAGTTTGTAATAACATTATTAATATTCATGAATTCAGGTGATCACTTTAGAAAATATTCTTGTCATAAATGAATATTTTTCATGAATCGTCGATGAGTGAATAAAAATAGGTCAGCTTTCTGATTACGCGTCCGGAAATGTACTAGGTATATTTATTTTTTATTTCTACTGTATCTTTGATGATGACGTGACTTGCGATAGTAATATTAATTGTCAAGATATTTGAAGATTTTTAATACGTACGAATATGGACTTGATTGAACCAATCAATCAATGGTCCATTGAAAAGTTACATTTGGGGTCGCATTTTTTAGAGGACGCGATTTTATTTTTTTGATGTGTAGGGGGGGTCAGTGTGAAGCTATCACCAAGTTTGTGGGGTCGCCACCCTTGTCCCACGGCCGCCACCTTGAAAAGAGCGGTAGATATGGTTTTTACGATATATCTCTTAAACTATTTATCTGATAAAAAAACATTGTTAGCATTATTTGTTGCAAATTAAATTCTCTACAACTTTAGTCCAGTAACTTTTTATCGTAGAACTATAAATAAAAAAATTATAAGCGAAATTGTTCAGAAATTAGAGATATTTATATTTTTCAATAAAACTTTTTTTTATCATTTTACGAAGAAATGATATCAGAACATTTTTGTAGATTGTTTTTCGAGGAACAACTTTTATACATAACATTTTTTCATTAGGTCAATAGCTAAGGTTTTACAGCGCTCCGAAGTGAGTACTATTTTTCAGTGCTATTAGCTATACATTATACATATATATTATGTGTGTATAAATAATAATTTGTCATCAGTAATTGTTTTTTGCTGTTATTATAATATTTTTCATAATTAATTTTGCAATATTATTAATAATTAATTATTGACTCTTTTCCCCACCACCCAAGAGGTAGAGTCTGGAAGCACGTTATTTTTAACGTCCAAAAGCAGGGCTGAAATGTTCTGCAGTATGCTTCCATTGTTCTGGAGTCTGGGAAAAGAGCCAATAGCCAATTTATGTCTAGTTAAGAGTACTGAAAAATAGTACTCACTTCAGAGCGCTGTAAAACCCTAGCTACTGACGTAATTAAAAAATGTTGTAAATAAAAATTGTTCCTCGAAAAACAATCTACAAAAATTGTCTGATATAATTTCTTCCTAAAATGATAAAAAAAAAATTATCGAAAAATATAAATAGCTCTCATTTCTGAACATTTTCACTTATAACTTTTTTATTTATAGTTCTACGACAAAAAGTTACTGGACTAAAGTTGTAGAGAATTTAATTTGCAACAAATATTGCTAATAATGTTTTTTAATCAGATAAATAGTTTAAGTGATATATCGTAAAAACCATTTCAGACACTATTTTCAAGATGGCGGCCGTGGGACAAGGGTGGCGACCCCACAAACTTGGTTTTAGCTTCACACTGACCTCCCCTACACATCCAAAAAATAAAATTGCGTCCTCTAAAAAACTTAAGATTTGGCCTAAAAAATGTAACATTTCAATGGAACACAATTTCTTTTCGTATTCTGACTTGTTTGATAGTTTAAGAGTGAAAAAGAAAAAGATAGTCACTCACCGATTAAACATAATATTATATTTATATACATATTACAAATTATTGTATAACAACAAGAATACTAAAACTTAATATTTACTGGAATATTAACCATAACATGACAGTTTGTTATAACTTTCCTGCAGCTTCTGTACTAAAACTGAACGTTTTACAATTTAATACTAATCTATATGATAGAGCTGTAACATAAATCTGCAGTTAGGATAAGAACAAGACTTAAAAGTTCATTGCGATTATATTATTCACAGAAATAGGTTGCTCTTAGTAATATTTTAATAGGTAGATATATACATATACAAGAGAGCTCTTCTTGGAATAAGACTCAGTTTTCAAGGATATTATAATAACGAGCAACATCAGTTTCATTAGACATCTTGTTACAAGTGAAATAAATTAACTTTATCACGTACATATTATATGAATAGATAAGCTTACTTGTGAGAAATGTAGCATACAAATCAGCTCACTATTTCAGAAACAAATGTCTAATCCCCCCGTAAATTATGTATTTGAAAATTGTGTTGTTTTCCAATGACCCCGTAATATGACTTTCTAATTTGTACCTACCCTAAAAGTTTTTATTTTGGAAATCTTTCTTTCGAGTATATCCGATGTTCTTGTATATGTTCTATGTAAAAATCTACATGAAAGTTTGGGGTATTATTCAGCGGTGTTGTTTGTCCGCAGTACGGCAGGAGAACGAGCGCCTGATGCACGACGTCCTCCAGGCGGGAATCGCCAATCGCACCCAGTCGTCGGGGGCATTGCGCTGACGCCGCGCTACTCGCCGCGCCCGCGGCTCGACAACATCAGGCCGGCCGCCGCCCCCCCGGAGGAGCCCCCCGACTTCACGCCGCACTTGGAGCCCTCCAATCGTGACTACGGCTTCTCCGTTTCCCTCCACGACGCACAGAACGCTTCCCAAACGGTGAACTAGGGATGTGACCTCGATTCAGAAAAATCGATTACTCAATAATCGATTTTTTTTGTTTAGAAATAAATCGATTTGTGAAAAATCGATTTTTAAAAAAAAAAAATAATCGATTTTTGTTTTCACCTCGACTTTTTATGCGAAAAAACCTATTCGATGTAAGGTAAAAGCCCCAATACCGGACCATGTACCAGTACCAGAACACTCCATGCATTTATATATATATATACCTATATATTTGTGAATATAGATATCCCAACGAAAACATTTTCATGTAAAATGTTGCCAAGACGAGCCCA
>CAJQZM010035295.1:0-18907 GCA_907164665.1 Colias nastes
GTCCGCTTCGCGTGAAATGCCCCTATAAAGTAAAACTAAAACTATCGTAGAGTATAATATTACTACATACTAGGTATATATTATGTTTATAGTTACATGTACAGAGTAACATAACGTAACTTTGAAATGTATTTATATTATTGTATTATTATTACCTTTTTGTAACTAAAGTTTTTCTTTAAAAAAAAACTGATTGAAAAATATATTCTTAAATGTATGAACATATTAACACGTAACAAATAAATAAAAAAAAAATCTCCAATCCATTATTTTTAAATAATTCTATCATTAAAAATATGTTTTTACCGTTTACAGTCGAACAGAACGTGTCCAATATGCCGCGGGAACGCGTCAGAGTATTTCAACAACTCGGAGTGACTCTAACGAAAGTCGTCCTTATTGCTACATGCATAAGGGCGAGAATGCTACGCGACAAACTGTACGGTCCTTTATCTATATATGTATACTACACACAAGAATATTTTGAATTTCGAATGGAACGTCGATGGAACGATAAGCGTATTTTGAATTTCGAATTCGAACATTTTGAATTTCGAAAAATGGAACGTCAATGGAACGCTGGGGAATTCGAATTTGGAATGTTGTGTTCTTTTTTTTTAATTTTAGATGCAATTCTGTAATATAAGTGGATAGTGTCGAAGTGATTTGTGATTTTGAACACCATGTATATTGTATAATTTTATGCTGAAATTTTGTTGTTGTTTATTTCTTTTAGGCCGTAATTTAGTTTTTTTTTTATGTTATTGTCAATTTGAATACCAAATATTGGATTAAAAATAGATTGGAATATTAATTATGAAAATGTACCGAAATTGTTATTTTTCTTTTAAAAAATAGATTAAAAACTCAAAATGATGTTTATATGATATTCTCTTATTTTACTCAAATAAAAGATAAGTATTGATTAAAAAAATATCGTATTACAGATAGAATATTTCTCAAAATAATCACAAGAAAAAAATTTATTTATTTTTTTTCGTACGCAAAAACAAATATAACGGCGAATTCCCTAGTATAAAGTAAAAATGTAATATTAAAGGTACTCAAACTTCACTCAATATAAGCACAAAGTTGAGCGCGTCCCAAAATTGAGTTAGGTTTGAGTTGCGCTCAAGATGAAAATGCGAAATTAAAATATGTCTTGTAAGTATACGAACCGTAGATATTCGCGTATATATAGCATTTATATTATATAAAAAGAAATCAATTATTAGAACGCTCAACTATGCACTAATAAGAATATATAAAATAAAAAATAGTGTTATTTTTAGATAGAGGTATTGTTCGTTGGTTAGAAAGAGAGGGAAGATGGTGGTACTCTATCTGTCTCTTTCTGTCTATATAGAGAAAATGATTCTTACTTAACACTAGCTATGCCCCGCGGTTTTACCCGCATTATTCCGCTCCTATTAGTCTTAGCTTGATGATCTATAGCCTATAGCTAACTTCAATAAATTGACTATCTAACAGTGGTTTACAAATTGACTCTTCAGCTTTATAATATGAGTTTATATAGAAGTTTGCGTGAAAAGGAACGTAATGATGCGAGAGAGACAGATGGAGTACTATGATTTTCTATCTGTTTCTGGCATTCGGACGTTTTCACTCTATCTATTAATAACTCTATATTTTTAAATGGAAAAGACTTGGGTTTCGAAATGACCAATATATTAATTCTATGAAATTGTCAATGAAGGGGCAAATGTGCCCCTTTGCCCCACACGGGGACGGATTTTGGGGTATTTTAAAGTTTCGCTTCTTACAACGGGGCTGTGTGGTTTTGATAGTTTAATTTTTCTTAATAAATGTTGAGAAAAGTAGGGGAAGTAACAAATATATCATGCTGCTAGATATGAATTAAATATATATACAGCGTGTTTTCTTTTCCAATTTTGTTTTGTTATTGTTTAAAAATTTGTCAATTTTTTAGTTATTTAAGTTGAATTGTCAAAAGTACACACGCCGTTGTAAAAGCGATACGACGCCATTTTGAAAAATCACAAAACAAAAAATGAGAAGTTACCGCGCGGTTATTCACTAATTTCGTTTTTAAATATAGTTTACGACGTTTGTCCTGTCCGTACGTACGGCCTTAGTTGTGTGGTTAGCGCTAGTGTATATATATAACAAATTAGGTTTAAGTTTGTTTGTTTGCACGTGAAAAAAAAGTATGTTTTTCGCGAGTAGAGAGATTTTTGTTCCGTACGCCTTTAACTCGATGGTATATAGGATGTTGTTTTTTTTTTAATTAATAATAATGGTTTAATTAATTTGCGGGACAGAAATCGTTTTCATTCGTTTTTCTAATAGTATCGTAAAGGCCTATTCAAACTACAGCGGTATCTAACGCCGTGGGTAGCGGTATCCCGATGGCACACGATTATATCTCTTACGTAGTACATTATAAAGATTCTAATCGCGTACCAGACCGCCTCCTTGGTATAGTGGTTGACGCGTGAGCGTAGAACCGTGGTGTCGTGGGTTCGATTCCCGGTGGAGACGAAGAAAAAAAAATGTCTCGGTCAGGCAGGACACAGAAGGCTGATCACCTACTTGTCCCTAAAGAAAATCGATCAGTGAAACAGATGTATCCATAATACCCCTATGCCCCTTAACCCACTTGGGGACCCGGGTCTTCACTTTCGAACAGCCGATCGGTACGAGATTAGAGTCTCTATAATATACTGCGTAAGAGATATAATCGCGTGTCATCGGGATACTGCTACCCACGGCGGTAGATACCGATGTAGTTTAAATAGGCCCTAAAGGTATTGCCAAGTAACAGCATGGGTTCATTGCTTTTCTAACCGACTTTGTATAATGCGGATTTTTATTAGTGTTTCACGGATGTACATCGCTTTTAAAATCCCCACGATATTTAGCGTATACGATATGTCGTCGACGATAAATATGTCGTGTCGTGTCGTCGCAAACGGGGTGTAAAATAAGTGTCACTTTTTATATTTGTGGAAGTGGTTTGTTTAGTGTTGCCGAGTGGTTAAGGCTGAGTGTGGACGAACGTGTTGAAATTATTTTTCTTTTTTATATTAAAATGAAATCTTTTGCAATAATAGTGAGTAATATACCTTACTCACTTTTGTGAACATTTCAAAAAAAATACATAGATTTCTTTTATTACTTTTATGCGTATTTAAAACAATATTTTGCACATTTGGGTTACATTTTAAAGAATACTCGTTTTAAAATAATTATTTCTTCTTTTCGTTTCTCTTAAACATTATACCTTATACCAACTTTTCCATTTAATTTTTTTCTAAAGTTTTCTTGTTACTGTATAAAAATCCTAAAACGCAGCGTTTCGCACGTTCGTCTGCGCAAAGCCTTTGTTTGTATGGTATGTGTTAGACAAGCAATAAATAGTCTTAAGCGGTACGGCTCGAAGGACCATTTTTATAGATTTATCAATAATATGTGGATTTTTGTGGAAACGTGTGGTTTTTAAACGTTCTGCGGTATGAAGTGATGCCCTGTGTTGATGGAATAATAATAAATAAAAAAATTGGTTCGAAATTATAGATTTTGTGGTTATTGAAGGTAGATTTCTGGAAGGGATGCTCTGTGATTGATCTTAAACTTATAGTGACACATATCTTTGATTTTTTATTAAAAATTCTGAATTATCTTATTTAAACAATTAATGTTATTTGTGTATATTTTCAGCTTTAAAATGGCTTAAAATAAGCTTCAAAGTAACTCCACTAGTTTCACATTTTTATTATTCCATCTCCATCTTTCTTCAATTTTATTCTATTTTTTAAAGAATTCCATCGTTCTTCAATTCAAATCTACGAATCTATTATGAATGCCAAAATTACCAATAAAGAACACACACATGGGCAAAAATAGTAAAAATTTTCGTACTAAATACGGCCAAATATGTTTAAAACAATTGCTTATACGTGCAATATTTAATTGTTCTTTTGTTATTTTATTTGTGCAATCTATTTTAATCTCTGGAACGTATTCTTTCCAGAATGTTCTATTAGGCAAATTTTTTGGCGGGAAACTCACAGACTATATATTAAACTAGATGACGCAGTTCGTATGAAAAACAAGTTTATTAATGAAAATTTAAAAAATACACGTTTTTTGAAGCTCTTAAAACTATGAAATTCTTAGAAATACACGTTTATTGGAAGCTGTGAAGATCTTAATACAGTGGTTTTTTTTTTACAATTTAATAAAACATTATCTTGAGAAAGTCGTCTGTCTCGTAAAATGGGAAAAATATATGTTCTGTATTCGTAACTAGCTTACCGCCCGCGGCTTCGCCCGCTTTGTCTAAAACCTAATAAATTATATACTAAAACCTTCCTCTTGAATCACTCTATCTATTAAAAAAACCGCATCAAAATCCGTTGCGTAGTTTTAAAGATTTAAGCATACAAAGGGACATAGGGACAGAGAAAGCGACTTTGTTTTATACTATGTAGTTCGTAATAACATATTCTTACTTCAGAACTAATATTATTATTTTTTTCTATAGTAAACTTATTGTATGTTCTTACCGGTTTATATTTGACATTGTATTGTGTACTATCTAGTTTAATCTATGGTCTGTGTAAAAAACAATATCTGAATTAAAAAAAAACATAAAACATGGATTTAGAATTATAGTATGCGCCGGCGCATTGTACACTATATAAAAATGAACTTATAGTTTTTGAATCTTCAGTATGGATAATCCTTTGAATGCTACTTATTAACAATTTCTTAAAGTATGACATTTTCTTTTGAATGAATCAACGTAGTAAATAACTCCTACCAGTGCACTTTTTTTTGTCAAATAGTGTCAAAATAAGAAAAGACATTTCTACATTTACACTACATTTATTTGGGTAGAATCTTCCCGATAGATAAATACATTAAAAAATCATCTGCTACAACACTTTTATTCGATGTTTAATATTTGATTTGTATATGTAGTGTACAATAGTGCAACATGCAATTAAATGAACTATACTCACATTAAAATCTCTTTCGATACGGCTCATCGTTTTTCGTCCTTCGCGTGGACTGATAACCGTTTCTTAAAGACATCTCGCGTTTAAAGAATAATAACAATATATATGTATCAAAAATACTTGCACTACAAAACAAAAAATAGATTTTTTAACTTTCCAACATCTTATTTAGTAAAGAAGGCATTTTTAGTTAATAATAATAATTATGCATAGAAGTGACAGTTAAAATTGTTATATAAACGGTGTCAATAATGGATCGATTCAATAAAATATCGAATCTTTCTTCCTTAGCAAAGATAGCAAATAAAGTCTCACTTCGTGAGAATGCAGCATACAATGTTTATTGTTTTTTTTTTTTTTGTTACTAACTGTACATTTTAGGTGCGTTGTATTCGATTTTATAATATTACTGTTTATTTTAAATCAATCCAAACATTTTGGCACGAGTTATAAGGAATCAACACAACTTGTGTCAATAAATTATGTGATTAAATAGCCGATAGTGGTGTCTCCCTCGCTCAGTATTGCCTTCTCTTTTCCGCAAGTATGTGGAGTAATTAAAAATTAATGAAAATACGTCTTTAATATATTCAAATATTATTCAACCTAATACCTTACCTAATAAGAAAAGTATAGATATTAACTTAGAGAAAAAATAAACAGTTACATTATAAAATCGTAATACAAGCGTGTAGTAAACTTTAAGTACGGCTTCCATTTTGAATTAAACTTAGTTTTATGTTATTAAATGTATAGGGTTTGATTTTAATGTTTTATATGTCGGGTGTGATGACGTCACGGATTTCAATCTATTGCTTTCTCGCTCTAACGTATACAAATTGCCTGTGTGAGCAGGACAGATGAACTTAAGATGTTTTTTAATAGTAAATTCCAGTTAAAAAAGTTTAATATCAAGAAACGTTCGGGAAAATAATTATACTAAAAATACTACAAGTTTTGGTTTTGGCGGTTTCAATGCAATTTTTAGAAGATTTTGGACTCCAAAAAGCAAGTTATTAAACTGATCCTTAAAAAAACTTTTTTCGTACTTTTTATTCTGGGAAAAAGACGAATATCCGTGGCCCGTCTCCACCCATTTCTCTGTGCCATGCTGTGAGATGTTCACTGTTTAACATTGCTTTTTTATAGCACTGTAGCTAAATATTTGTATTGCAAATCATAATTAATATACATTATATTGACGTTAAATAAGCCAGAAAACACCGGAGTTAGAATAAAAATCAAAATCAACTCACTTTTAAAATACTAACAAAAATAATCAATTCTTCTGAATATGTTTAGCTTATCTGGCAAAATATACGTCAAAAAGTGTTTAAACTATCGGTGACTAACAGCGAGTCGTAATACTGTTCTTTAAGGGATTCAATCTAAAATAATAAATATGAGTTAATTTCGTGCGGAAAAATCAGATCAGAATATTATTAAGAAGGATAGCAAAACGCTGTTTCAACAATTGGACATCTAAATTGCAATAAAAATTATAAAAAATCACAGTAAAGAAATTCAAAAAGAAGTTTTAACTCATTTGTACGCGAGGCGGATTTGTATGTAAAAGCAATCTATTTCTACTTAGACGTCACGCGTAAAAATTAGTTAAAATTAAAAAAAAACTGTGCATTTATAAATTGTATAATCTGTGCCGTATATGGATCGAATCAAAAAATAACATCGTACCATCTCGCTCGTACAATATTCACCTCTTTTCCTCTTTATAGTACTGAAGTTAGATTGTATCGGTGAATGTTTTTGATTTAATCTAATATTGGCACAGATAACAATGCAGTATGTACATGTATATGAAAATTCGAACATACAAAGGTTTTGTCTTATAAGAAATGGTTTTAAAACGTGTTAAGCATGCCTACTAACGTGTATAGGGTACGCTCGGAAAATTTATATAAGAAATTTTTAATGCTAGAACATAGGTAATGAAACGTTTAAACTAAAAGATGAACTAACCACTAATATTGTTCAAACTCGTCTTCCTAAAATTTTTTTTTTTTTTTGTATCCACATGATTGTCGTTTGTTTTAAGTTTATATTGTATTCGTTAGATTAAGGTTTCGTATGTGCCTTCTTGCGAACAAAATTAATTGTATCACTATTATTATTCTTGTTTATTTTACTGTTTTTTTTTTTGTGTATTATTATTTAGAAAAATTATGTTATTCCTAATGCTATCTGGCTAGCCGTTTTTAATCTGTGATTCTGCTATTGTCTGTGGCGGCTGTCAGAGTTTTGTTTGACAGCTGTCACCCGCCAGCCCATTACCAAAGCATTGTAATATGTACAGTACGCTCAAACAGGGTTGATACTTGCTGTCAATTTTGTATGTGCTACGTCCGCCTCATGTGCTCAGTCGTTTTTATTTTATTAAATGCACTGCTATTTTATTTTTGGTTTTTTATTTTCGACCCTCATTTCTTTTTCTTTTTTTTAGATTTTTTTTTGTTGATGACTCGATTAGTGTTCATTGTTATTTTAAGCTAGTAACAACTACAAGTAGAAATACATATATTATATTAACAACGTTACCTAGGTCTTGTCACATCTACTATACCTATTACGAATGTACTAAAGCTAGATACAAAATGTGACCAAATAAAAGAAACGAATATATACACAACTCGTAAAATACACTAAAGATTGAATAAAACATGACTCAAACTATTTAAAGATGGCGGAAGGTCGCTTTATAGCTCTATTATTTATGGGCTTTGTGAGTTTTTATCTAATAAAGTATGAAATTAATAAGGAAGAGGGAATGCTATCGACCGCCATTTTTATTTCAATCCTAGATTCTGGAAAACCTATTTAGGTTAATAATCTCGGAATTAACGATGTGAAAAGTGCCTTTTTGATATCGTTTTTTCCTTATTTCTTTATTATTTTGTATAAAATGTATAAAACGTTTTTATTTATACGTTCTTCTAGAATCTAGCTAGAGACATAGATTTTAATATCGTTGGTTTGAAATACTCCTATGTGTTTGAATTGTCAAAAAAATAATTCGTAAACCTTACTAGTCTATTCAAAACAGTTCGGGACGTAATCCTTTTTTATAAAATGAGAAATTCCATTATTATTTAAAAGTAAAGTAAGCCCTGTACACGTCCTTTTCGTCCTTTAGAGTTGCCAGCTCACAAAATTGTGTATAAATAAATTGACAGCTGTCAATGTTAAATTTAGAATGTAATTATCTTAGATTTTAGCAATATCGTCACTGCGTATATAGTTTTTCTACTGTATTATAACACATTGTTAGATAAGTGATCGTGTGCTTAATAGTGTTGCCAAATTATAATAAATTGACAGCTGCCAATGATGTTGTTTGATGTTTTTAAAACGTGTGTGTGTTGTAACGTGCGAACACAGCTTTATGATATACTATACACCACAGTCCGTACCTATGTACATTAACAATGTACATAGCAATATATAAATTACAGTTATATATATAAGAAGTATTTTTGCATGACTTTAATAATAATGTTCGTTTGTGTAGAGAAGCTATGTGATTTACTTACACTTTTTACCCTATAAACTAATCTGCTTGAATAACTCCTATGTCACGTTGAAACTTGTAATAGTTTTGCTCAGTGTTGCTATACTTCGCAACTCGAAATTCCCAATTTCCCGGCTTGAAACTTTTATTAGGGCTCAATAAGCCTTCTTATTAAATTAACTTCTTTCAATGTTCTTTTTAAATATAAAATATAGATATATTTAAAGAATAAACAGGCTCAATGAAAACATTTATACAAATTTATATATTTGAATGTTTATTTTATGGTATATAAATTATACATCGACCACTATAGAAGCGTGAACAGATCATATAATGTGATTAATAAAGTAAAGTAATGAACTTAAAACTAGGTAAGTAAAACACATCGCCTAATTTTAGGCGTCGCCTATAACCTTGCAATAACTTTTCTATACGAATTACTTGTATTTTTAAAATGTTTGCGTAGTGTCGGTAGTGCGTGGGTCGAATTAAGCTTGAGTGTTTCTACGAGGTAGCGTTGCCAAATTGTAATTTTTTTATATTTAATAAAAAAAACGAAGGCACATAAATACGCAATTTACCGTGACGTTATGCTCTCGACTAGGAGTCAAAACGTTTCATGCTGCGTGTCTTATCAATTCCTAAGCTATAGGCCAGTCGGCTATCCCCAAATCTGGATATTACGCTATTTTTAAATTCTTGCCATTCTCAAAAACTTCATATATTTAAATTGGTTTAACTAGTGATAAAGCGTGCGAAAGAGCCGCTGTTTAATAAAATTTCTCAGCATTAATATTTGTAGCTTAATCTTCAAAAAACTGGCAACATCTCATTGAGGTATTATTACTACGTGTAGAGAGGACACCACGAACAAAAGCTACGGAGCGCGCGTGGGGCGGCTAGTGAGTCATAGATTAAGCGATGAGTTTGTGACGTCTGCCTCTAACTCGTGTTACAAAGAGTATAGTAGCGATGCCCTCTCTAGTACGTAGTACAAAGTAACTCAATGCAACATCTATGTGTAATTGTCAAGCTAAACTCTCATTCAACTATTGTACTACAAACTACAAATTTAAAATACAGATAAACATAAACAATTATTGATGAAAGAAAGGAATGGAATAGTGATTGTTTCAAAATTTGGTCAGAAGGATGTTATGTGATTAAAATTAGCTACGCTTTATGAAGTGCTGTATGAATTTTTTCCAGATTCCTAGACATACAAACATTTGTGAAGTAGGTTAAACCCGATTTAGTTTTATGAGCCATAGCTTTAAAATAATTGGAGTGTTAGTTATACGCGATGTAATTCACTTGTATTCTAAAGTTTTCTATTTTCATCTAAGAATAAAGACTAAAAAAAAGTTAGTCTTGTTTTCTTCGTTTAGATATTGTCTCTGGAGTGTAGAGGTTTAAAGAATCAATCTAAAAGTCGAAAGTGTCCAACTAAATCTAAAAAATAAAATAAAATCTTTATTTCTCCTTTTGTAATATATTTATGTGATACTTGTATCCTTTCCTATAGCTTGACCGCAGTGGCTGTAGGACTGTGCCGGTATGTGCGTGACGAGGCTGGGGAGAGTACCTACCGTTCCGTTTCTTTCTAACTCTTGCTCTTTCCTACCCGGTCCCAGCCTCACCGCACATACCTAGGGCGCGGTACAGCCACTATTAAAATTTAATCTAGCGGTGACAGTGGCGCCACGTTGGAATTTGCGGACACTCACACAAAGTTAATTCTCTTTACCTCTACACTTTCTATTCCATCGATAATATTATCTACGCTTTAAATTTAAAAAAAAATACTTTACAGTAAACACTCATTTTAGTACTTTATTTTGTATGTAAAGTGATATAATAATGAATTTCAATATGAAACTAAAAACCAAGCATGCGAGGTCTTTATTTTTAGATTTTAAGTTCAGAAATAGTTTCCTAGAATAGTAGTCAAAACATGGGCGGGTTATGGTTCGTTTATCAGCTTATTCGAAACTCTAACTTTGTCTTATTGAAATAAAAGAGCATTTTTCTTCATATATACATAGTTAGTTTCTTCAAGATAACATTTTTATTTATACGCATTTATTAGATGATGTATTTGAATTATAATTTTATTAATTCATTTTAATTGTGATTTAAACCAACCATAACTACCGCCCATGCTTTTGAATATCATAGACAATAGTAATTTTAATAATCTACCTCCTCGGTAAGCATAACACCAAAATTGAATTTAAAATAAAATTTTTATCAATTTTATATAGCTTGAAAAAACAATTATATAACTCGATTTTTGATGCACATTGAAAAGATATTGTTGCTGCTCTTTGTATTCTTTGCTATTATATGGGATTGCTTAAAATGGCGCCAAAATGCTTAGAGCGCTGCACAGTCTTTTGCACAAGTTTTGTCGCAGCCGAAAAAAAAATATATAATTTAAGTTGTAATAAACCAGTATCAATTCAGGGCAAAAATAAAACAATATAGCTTGTAGTTACTGATCAATTCGATGAAATAAATATATTTTATTTTAAAACTGTATTAAGAATAAAATACAAATTTTACCGCCCAAACACAATTGGTGCCATGGACGTTGACCAAAGGTATTCCAACTCAAAGCTGTTATTTATTGTAACTGTCAATTAAAATGGATTGTGCTTCTTTAGGCTATGACTGGATTGCCGTAAAAGTAATGTTTCAGTGGATTTGTAAGGTTGGAAAACGAGTCAATAGATCATTATAAATATACACATGATGTTTTCTCTAAAATAGAGTTCGACAGGGTTGCCAGCAGAAAAATGACGAGAAATATTAGGGTAAATGTATATGTGAAAAATGTAATAGTTATAACGATGTGTTAACTTACCTGAATTGCTACTGTTATCAACAAGAAAAAACATTATTAAAATTGAGTTTAATTAAAACGATTTAACTTTATCGATTAACGCATGATGCAATTTTATAGCTGGTAACCTTGTCAGATTAAAATAAAATACGTCTAGACCGAAAGATCTATGCATATATCTGTGCTTGTCATCTTAAAAAGCAAGAATATAAATTAATAAAATAATCGAGTCCAACGAACATGCAATAATGCTTTTTAAATGTACAAATCTTTCGTTGTGGTGCGAATGTGTTTGATACTTGATGTGTGCAACACTACTGCAAATAAAGTAACTTTAAATAGCAACACTGGTTTTATTTTCAATCATTTACCCCCTTCTGTACTTTTTACTATCAAGTCAATTGCATCATGGCAATATCGTCACATCATGGAGTAAGGCGACGATTTTGGTATCTTTTAATCTTGCCAAAGAAGTTTCACTTCTGACACGTGTGCTTGGCACACACGCTCTTTTTAGGGTTCTGAACCTCAAAATAAAAAACTGAACCCTTATAGGATCACTAAGTTGTCGATCTGTCTGTCTGTCAACACCCTTTTCTAAGAAACGCGTGAACGTAAGCTGAAATTTATATCGAATACTCCTATACTACTCATTTTTTTTACTATACGGTCCCTAGATGCTGTGAAAAAATCAAACGAATAAGCCGATGCAATCAAAAGATACAGCCGTAAATGCTGAAGTTTTTCGCAAATTTCGACATTCGCAAGGAAATCAAAACCTACAGGGTAGGTCCCGTGTATTCCGTGTAGTCCCGTTATAAGACGTTACATTGTACCAAATTTCATGACTCTGTGGTACACGGGAACTACCCTGTATTGATTTCCTTGCAAAAGTCGAAATTTGCGAAAAATTCCAGCATTTACGGCTGCATCTTTTGATTGTGTTGGTTTATACGTTTGATTTTTTCATAGCATCAAGGAACTGTAGATAGCAGTATTCGAAATAAATTTCAGCTTGATACCTTCACGCGTTCCTGAAAAAAAGGGTATTGACACAGACAGACGAACAACAAAGTGATCCTATAAGGATTCCGTTTTTTTCTTTTGAGATACGAAACGCTAAAAATTGCTAAAACATACATTTTAGAGTTACAACATAATAAAAAGTAGGTTTGTTCGGAGCCCTCGGTGCGCGAGTTCGACTCGCACTTGTCTGGTTTTATTTTAAGTAGACCTACAGATTTTTTTAATAAAAAGGACCGGCAAAGCCGTGGGTTTCTACAACTGTTTTTCATAAAAGAGGTTGCATTTAAATAAAACATGGTTTATAAAACAAATGATTTATTTTATGTTGATCAATTTTTAAATTACATAATTGCACATTATTTTAAGACAAATACAATTCATTTTCAAGTCAAGTCCAACAATTTAAAATATGTATTTTTAATCACCATATTCCTTAATAATTACTAAATATTCACATTCTATCCTAAATTTTATGCATTTGATGCAGTATCCTAGCAAATTTTAAACGCTAAATAAAAAAGAACATGGCAATATGGGCGAAACGTCACTTTGACAGTTCATACAATATTTACAAATTTTGAACGATGTTCTAAAAATTCAAAAACAAATATGTACATATTTTTCATTTATCACAATATTGTTTTTATTAACTTAATAATAATTATTTTATACGTAACATTGTCCTAATTTTATGTACATACTGTCATTTAAAATCTTAATTCATAAAAATTCGATTTATAATTGGTTCCTTATATGTGACTATAATATTTAATTATTAATGTAAAAAAAGTAAAAGGTGCCAAAAATAATAATTTTATTAAATGTAACAACTAATGAGTGTGTCTAAACATTTATGTTTTTGACTTAGTTTAAAAATAACGTCGTGATTTTATGATTATGTGTGCAAAACTAATAACAAAAAGATAACAATTTATTTAAATGTAATAAAGCTATTCTAGAATATTAATATTCGATTGAACGTGAAATTAAAATAAATGTGATAATTCGTAAATTATTAAAATGCACATTTCTTTTCGTTTATTTATTTAGAGAAATGTTTAACGTACTCTACACTAAGTTAATAGTTATTTACTAACAAAATAAAATTTTAACCATCATTATAACAGTTATTAGAATCACACTTTTTTCTAACACGATACGACTAAGAAAAGCATCGTTCAGCGCCATCTTGCGACGTCGTAATTTTTATTTTTTAATTCAAACGAATTAATAATCAAAGTTAATTATTATTTTATTTGATGTAAGAGCCGTAAAATAAAATAAATTTGTTATTGAAATGCAAAACGGATTTCTGAGTAAATCGTATTAACCAATTTTTTTTGACGTGACAACGTCTTATAATTCGATAGAGCCGGCTGCACGCTCGAAAAAACATGACTCATGCGGCGTTACCTCGCTCTGAGGCGTTCCATGTAAGGCTTGAAGTGCAAGCGAGAGTGCGGAACGAGCGACAAAGAAGCACAATCGGACGTTGTCACGTTCAACTATCGCCAGTAAAACGACTTTACAGACAACCAATTTTTTTTGAAAATTTTGGTTCGATATCTCGTAACTTTAAATTAGGTGAACCGATTTTGAGAATTATTTTTTATTTGAAAGCTGATGCCTGTCCTGTACCATTAAGTTGGTCTAGGTCTGACTATTATAAGTTGTTTTAGTTTTTTTTTTATTAATTTAAAACAGAACACAATTAAGTTATTGACGTTTTCTTAGTTGCATCACATTATACAAATTAGTGTGTGAATTCCCATGTCCCCTAGTGGGGTAAGGGGCAGATGCATTATACATCTGTTTCACTGATCGATTTTCTTTAGGGACAAGTAGGTGATCAGCCTTCTGTGTCCTGCCAGACCGAGACATTTTTTTTTCTTCGTCTCCACTGGGAATCGAACCCAGTTCCCCTCGGTGTTACGCTTTATATACAAATCAGCATTTTTCACAAATTATCACACTTCCTATTTGATGTTTTTTAAACTTTTAATAATTTAAAAACAATCATTTTTTACACAACGCAGTACTCATAAGATGCATAAGTTCTGTGTACAATAGACAATTCCGACTGGTCGGTTTGCATATTTCTCTGTGGTCTACTGACACGCCATAGAGGGCTCCTCTGCCGGGATCTAGAATAAAGAAAATAGTATTAAAATGTATAAAAAAACTTTTTTTTAATAAAAAAAACTGTAACCGCAAATTAATATTAATCTCTATATCCCTTTAGATTACTTTTTAATTGAAAATTAAAGATTTTTTATTGCAATTTGCTTTGGGATAATTTTTATAGATAGTGGGCAACAATCCTACTAATATTATAAATGCGAAAGTTTGTGAGGATGTGTGTGTGTGTGTGTTTGTTACCCTTTCACGCAAATACTACTGAACCGATTACAATGAAATTTAGCACACATATAGAGGGTAACTTGAATTAACACATAGGATAGGTTTTATCCCGGAAATCCCACGGGAACGGGAACTATGCAAGTTTTTCTTTGAAAACGCGGGCGAAGCCGCGGGCGGAAGCTAGTAATACAATAAAGTTAATATAAACATAATAATTAAGGAAGGTATTTTCTTTCTTTCGCAATTACGGTTCGAGCCTATTTCTATGTCTGTACAGAAAACAATTATTTTTCAACTTCTTTTGTAATTATTTCTCATTTATTGTATACTAGCTTCCGCCCGCGGCTTCGCCCGCGTGGTGTTTTGATAAAAGGTAGCCTATGTTATTTCTCAGGGTCTAAAGATTGTCTGTGCCAAATTTCATCAAAATCAGTTGAGAGGTTTAAGCCGGAAAGCGTAACAGACAGACAGACAGAGTTACTTTCGCATTTATAATATAAGCAGGGATTTTTCAAGATTTTTTTCCATTTTTCCCATTTATTACCCACTTTTTCCCTTCCCCCAACTTACCAGCAGAATCCACGCTAACAATTCTTAACCACAGCACAGACATAAGAGTACGGCAAGTTTCCACGAGGCTTCGTACCGCGGGCTGTGTGGGTTGTGTCGCAGTTAACCAACGCTCTTGGAGGGTTAGGAGGAGAGAACAGTCTGAAAGATTTAGTTAATTTTAATCTCACATTTATATAAAATATGCGATAAAATAATTAAAATAGTTAAACACAACTAAATAAGATTCAAAGATACCAAAATCGTTGCCTGACGTGACGGTATTGCAATGACGCGACATTTTATGCTTAACGGGCCTAAAGAAGTTAACACGAGCGAAGCCGCGGGCAAAAGCTAGTTGTAAATAAAAAAAAACGACTTTTTTGTTTTAAAAGAACAGTAAATTATTAAGTTTTCTTACATACTTTACTGTGAGGATTGAATGTAGGTACTATTATCTACTATCTACTGTATCTACTATTATGAACTTTATACATGATGCAAGAAAGGCAAAATAGCGCGGTGTCAAAAATGACTACGGAACCATACTTTATGATGGGCCCGACACGCACTTGTTTTAATAGATAGATGGTCTAAGAGCCCGTGGGAGATCGTCCTTCACCGATCTGATAACCAGATGAGACGTATTTTTTATTAAATAATTTTTATAAACAAATATGCCTATAATTGCTTGCCTATCGAAAAGTGGTCATGGCTATTTTTAATTAAATTAACTTTTATCGATTTTTTTTCATATCCTTCATACTTTTATTACCACAGAATATGCCTAGGTATGCTTGCCTACTTATTTCAGTGGCAAGCAGGTGTAAACAGGTAAGTCAAAATAGGTGAAAAAAGAGCATACTTAGGCATATTGATTCTGTGTATCAAAAACTATCAGTCAAATAAATTTCATTTGGTTATCAAAAGTATGAAGGTGATGAAAAAAAATCGATAAAAGTTAATTTAATTAAAAATAGCCATGACCACTTTTCGACAGGCAAGCAATTATAGGCATATTTGTTTATAAAAAAATATTTAATAAAAATACGTCTCATCTGGTTATCAGATCGGTGAAGGACGATCTCCCACGGGCTCTCCTACTAAGAGTGATTCTCGAGGAAAGTTTTAGACTTTAGTACATAATTTACTAGGTTTTAGACAAAGTGGGAGAATCCGCGGGAGGGAAGTCCTACTTAATATTATAAATGCGAAAGTTTGTGAGGATGGATGTATGTTTGTTACTCTTTCACGCAAATACTACTGAACCGATTACAATGGAATTTAGCACATATGTAACTTGGATTAACCAATAGGATAGGTTTTATCTCGGAAATCCCACAGGAACACAAACAATGCGGGTTTTTCTTTGAAAATCCGGGCGAAGCCGCGATCGGAAAGCTAGTTAGTAATATATGTATAAGTGTAAATATACTCACTATTACAAATCTCCAATAATTCTATACTTCGTGCCGTGATGGGCGTTTTGATATCGGCCAAGGGTGATCCGCGATGTGGTACTGAATAGAACATGAAGCCGAGGCTGTTCTGGTAGAGAGATGACCTTCTAGATGGTTCGATGTGTTCTGGAATATAATATATAGTATATTTTGTAAAACCTTTTTATCGTTATTTTTATCATTATTATCGTTTTTAAGGTAAAAAAGTGTGTAAATAACAAAAAATAACTACATTGATCAATTTAATTTTAGATACGTTAAAAAAATGACTTTTTTAGATTATAGCATAAAATTAAATTCATTGAAAAAATTGTTTTAGCAAAAATACATGGCCTTCATCATTTTTTATATAAAGAAATTCCTCTCCATTAAGAGGCTAAAAAGTAGATGTTTCTATATTATAATTCCTTCTAGTAGATAAGCCACATAAGTATAATAGACTCCAGGCCCATGTTGATGTACAAAATGGTGGTCCACAAAGTCGGAATTTATTTTTATTTTCCGACAACAGCCGGGGTAAATTTGGTCATTTGATTTTGTACGGCATCTGTGTCATACTATTTCAATACTGCTTTTAATCCATTATTCCACAACGCCGTACAAAAATAATGGAGACAAGGGGAAAAAATCTCTACCTGTACTTTCGAATTCTCATCTGCACTCAGGTGGACAGCTTACAAGTGACGGCATAGTGCTGAATCTTATTATTTTATGCTCTTATATCGTTCTAGATAAGTCACCTAAGTTCAAATGACCCATAATTTTTTCAACATGGGCCTGTAGTCTATAAATGTGAAACAGTTGACTGTATTTGGATGATATTTGATAATATTATTGCTAGCTTGATTAGAACTTTTCATCCTTTTAAATACATTATTTTCATTAGCAATTTCACTTTTATAGGAAACTAATACTCGGGTTTGTATAATGTACTAATAAACTTATGTACTAATAAAAAAAAAACATACTTTACCTTCATTTACATCAATTTTATCATTATTTTTAATAAGTCTTTCATTATTCTTCATACTTTTATCATTATCACAATTAATATTTATCATTTCATTATTTAAAATTTCATCCATATCATTTTCTTTGGTTATTTTCATGTATGCATCATATGCTGAAATGAAACATATAGATTAAAATTCAATATTATACATATTATGTAAACAGAAAAATACAAAAAAATCAACGATTATTTATTTGGAGAATGTTTAAAAGTTTGATATAGAACATCGATAATATTAAAAAAAATATGGCTTTTTAGTCCATTGAATAAAAAGTTCTAGAGTGCGTGAGTTAGTAACGTAAGATGTTTCTTCGGAAACATGTCAAGAGTCCCTAGGTAATAAACATACTAAAACCCCGGGACACTAGGAGGAGCCCCGGAGTGGGGGGAGGGGGGAAAAGGTCCATTTTTTTCATTTTTCGCTTAAATCTCAAAAACGGTACATGTTAGAGAAAATCTTTCAAGGAAAAGTTGAAAGGCCATAAAATTATCTACAAGTTGTACCGAAATCATTTTTTCCTATATCCTAAAGTTTCTGAGTTACACGCAGTAAAAAATGATTTTGGCTCAAACAATTTCCCCATACGATCAAAAAATATTTCCTTCTTCCAAAAAAACTCAAATGTGCAACTTGTGACCGGTACTGATAGATTGCTCTTAATTAGGTCTATAATTGGTAAAATAAACACATTCCTCCATGGAAGCCTTTAGGAGGAATCGATTGTCAAAATATTATATTAGGGTAGTTTGAGTTACTGAACTTGATCTTTTTATTTTTTTCTTCCAAAAAACTCAAAAGTGCAACTTTTGACCGGTACAGATAGATTGCTCGTAATTAGGTCTATCATTGATAAAAATACCAGAATCCACCACGGAGGCCTTTACGGGGAATTGAATTTTATTAGGGTAGTTACGATACTTGAACTTTTTATTTTTTTTCTTCCAAAAAACTCAAATGTGCAACTTGTGACCGGTACTGATAGATTTCTCTTAATTAGGTCTATGATTGGTAAAATAAACACATTCCTCCATGGAAGCCTTTAGGAGGAATCGATTGTCAAAATATTATGTCAGGGTAGTTTGAGTTACTGAACTTGATCTTTTTATTTTTTTTCTTCC
>CAJQZM010035295.1:19007-39151 GCA_907164665.1 Colias nastes
AGGAGGCCTTTACGGGGAATTGAATTTTATTAGGGTAGTTACGATACTTGAACTTTTTATTTTTTTTCTTCCAAAAAACTCAAATGTGCAACTTGTGACCGGTACTGATAGATTTCTCTTAATTAGGTCTATAATTGGTAAAATAAACACATTCCTCCATGGAAGCCTTTAGGAGGAATCGATTGTCAAAATATTATATTAGGGTAGTTTGAGTTACTGAACTTGATCTTTTTATTTTTTTTCTTCCAAAAAACTCAAATGTGCAACTTGTGACCGGTACTGATAGATTGCTCTTAATTAGGTCTATCATTGATAAAATAAACACATTCCTCCATGGAAGCCTTTAGGAGGAATCGATTGTCAAAATATTATATTAGGGTAGTTTGAGTTACAGAACTTGATCTTTTTATTTTTTTTCTTCCAAAAAACTCAAATGTGCAACTTGTGACCGGTATTGATAGATTGCTCTTAATTAGGTCTGTAATTGGTAAAATAAACACATTCCTCCATGGAAGCCTTTAGGAGGAATCGATTGTCAAAATATTATATTAGGGTAGTTTGAGTTACTGAACTTGATCTTTTTATTTTTTTCTTCCAAAAAACTCAAAAGTGCAACTTGTGACCGGTACAGATGAATTGCTCATAATTAGGTCTATCATTGATAAAAATACCAGATTCCACCACGGAGGCCTTTACGGGGAATTGAGTTTTATTAGGGTAGTTACGATACTTGAACTTTTTATTTTTTTTCTTCCAAAAAACTCAAATGTGCAACTTGTGACCGGTACTGATAGATTGCTCTTAATTAGGTCTATGATTGGTAAAATAAACACATTCCTCCATGGAAGCCTTTAGGAGGAATCGATTGTCAAAATATTATATTAGGGTAGTTTGAGTTACTGAACTTGACCTTTTTTTTTCTTCCAAAAAACTCAAAAGTGCAACTTGTGACCGGTACAGATAGATTGCTCATAATTAGGTCTATCATTGATAAAAAAAACAGATTCCACCATGGAGGCGTTTAGGAGGTATTGAATTTATTAGAGTAGTTAGGTAAAATAAAAAGCTTTCGAATTTTTCACATTTCATGGGATGTAGCTCGAAAACGGCTGCGAATAGAAAAAAATGATTTAGGTACAACTTGTAGATAATTTTATGGCCTTTCAACTTTTCCTTGAAAGTTTTTCTCTAACATGTACCGTTTTTGAGATTTAAGCGAAAAATGAAAAAATGGACCTTTTCCCCCCTCCCCCCACTCCGGGGCTCCTCCTAGTGTCCCGGGGTTTTAGTATGTTTATTACCTAGGGACTCTTGACATATTTCCGAAGAAACATCTTACGTTACTAACTCACGCACTCTAGACCCCTCTTGGAGAGACTCATTCAATGGACTATTTATAGTTTATGTCTGCTTATTTTTTTGTTGCATTCATTTGCCTAAAAATGACTAACTACTCGGATGATTTTTTTTTACTAAAAGTGACCTATATTTTAATTATTTTTTTCCTTTCCGAGTAAAGCCGCGTGCATGTGTCTAGTAATTTTTTACCTTCACAGTATATTTGTTTAATAAATAAACCTCCTTTGGAATGTCCGACCCAAATAATGGGTTTCTCACCCACTCCTAGATCTAAAAGTTGTGACGTCATTTGTTCAGCCCTTTCGTGTAGTCGTAACCTGAAATTAATCAAAAAAATCACTACATAGTATAAAACAAAGTCGCTTTCTCTGTCCTTATGTCCCTATGTCCCTTTGTATGCTTAAATCTTTAAAACTTCGCAAAGGATTTTGATGCGGTATTTAATAGATAGAGTGATTTAAGAGGAAGGTTTTTGTATATAATTTATTAGGTTTTAGACAAAGCGGGCGAAGCCGCGGGTGGTAAGCTAGTAATAAAATAAAATAACATTTATTTGCCAAACAAAAGCAAATACATTCTGGAATGCAAGTGTTAGACGAAGGACGCGGGTTCGAATCCCGCCTCATGATCTAAATTTATCTTTACTTCTAACTTTTCAAATAATTAAGGGGTATCTAGGAGTATTTTTGTGTGCTTAGAGACTTATTTTAAAGATGCAATTACAAATTATATGGTTGATAAAGCAAGTTAAACATTAACGGCCTTACTAATAAAAAGTTAAACAATGGATAAATTTCTACCATTTTCTACCATAGCTGTGTCCTGCTCTTGCTCACATGAAACGTCAATCATAAAAACAAGACAGGTTATTGCAATAACTAATCCATTGCAAAGCGAATGGGTAACATTTTATTAGTAAGACCGTTTATAGTCTACTATTAATTTTTTTATCATTACATCGTTTACAAAGCTCATAATATGTAAGTTTCATCGCGACACGAAAGCGGTATGTAGATTTAGAAGTTAAAATTTGGACAATTGATCGTTCCAGAATTAAAATTTTCTACATTTTCATATAAAAACTTACAAGTTTGACAAAAAATGTCTCAGGAGCGGAAAATTTGTCAATCAACAACGTATTTCGTGACAGTAATCTTCGTTCAGTACAAAACTCTGCCCAATACACACGTAGGCAGAGTTTGGCGTCAGACATTATCGACTGACCGGTTGGCTTAGTTGGTAGTGACCCTGCCTTCCAAGCCAGAGGTCGTGGGTTCGATTCCCACCTGGGGCAAATATTTGTGTGATGATCTATATAAGTATTTATTTAAAATTATATATATTATGTTTATCAGCCATCTGGTTTCCATAACACAAGCGAAAGCAGTGTATGGTATCAGATCGTAACGTGTGTGAAAATTGTCCTGAAATATAAAAAAAAATTAAATATGAGTCAAGTTGTTTTTGGTACAAAATTAAGCCTCACCTCTTTATTTCCTTAATCCACAGCGGCCTCCACAAATACGGGTCACTCGTATAATTAATAGATATTATCCTAGCTCCCGGATAGTCCAATTTTATCCAATCCCGGGGCCAACAGGTCGAATAGCACTTGTCACACACACACCCACACCCCACTTCACACACACTAACACATTGACAGTCACTTGTATCACTTCCTATAACATCTTCATTGCTGCTCTTGAAGAGATCTCTTACGAAATCGGCTTGAGATTCATAGTTCCCGACTATTTCAACTTGGTCGAGAAGCGTATTATTATAAAATTTCTCTGTTATAAACATGTTTTCATTTGGCAGTATCCGCTTCATGTCTTCATAGAATTCGTTCACGTTATCAACGTCGATGTCTTTTAGCATGTTTTTCAGTTCGTTCTTTAGTTTTGCTTCGTCCAGTTTTGTGTATTGTCTTTTTTTGTTTTCTTTGTCTTGTTTGTTTGCGTCTGCGTGATTTGGTTTGTCGTCATTGTCGCAGTGTCGTCTGAGCGGTTGTTTTTGTGGTGCATCTTTGTATTTCGATCTCCACTCGCCTTGCTTCCATGTGTTACCGAGGGATCCTGTAAAATTTGTTAATTTTATTATAATTATGTACAATTGATAGTTTTTTTTTCTGGCTACAGTCTACATCTGCTAAACCATACGATAACGTTAGGATTTTTCGCCCTTAAAATTTCAAGGTCGTCTCATGGCAATACCGTCACGTTATGGAGTAAGGCGATGATTTTGGTATCTTTCAATCATGACAAAGAATTTTCACTTCTGACACGTGTGCTTGGCACACACGCTCGCATTTTTTACTTTTCTACTTTACGCATTTTTCACTTTCGTCATACCTACATAAAGAGTCTTTGTTTAGACTACTAAGTTCAGATTTTACATTTTAGAACAAATTTTACATTTTACATTAAACAAGCTTTGTCCTGCGATTTCGTCCCACATCGCATATGATTATATAGCCTTTGTAGTCTACTACTTAGTCTTATAGTACATACATATAAGAATTTTCAAATTGGACGAATAGTTCACGAGATTTCCGCGTTCATACAAATTCTTCTATATAGTTAGTACATTTTAGTATAGATTTACTTGGATGTAGGCAAGTATCGTTATTTCACAATAAAGAACAGACGGGACAAAGTGTAAAGATTACAGAACAATGGATGTTATCAAACATGACGTTGTGTTTCGAAAACAATTATATTTAGTCTAGATAAGGGACTTGGCTAACTTGTAGTGGGGGCAAAACTGGACTTTTAAGATTTTTAAAAAATAAGAGGTAATTAGGGATAAAATTAAAATTGAAGTGAGTAAGTATAATTATTTAGTTTTAAATATTTATACTCGAAAAAGGTTTTGTCAATTTCTTGTTTGTTGTACAAAATAAGCTGATAAACTAAGTACTTTTTTATTTATTCATAGATTTCGCATTTTTCTGGTAGATACTTAGATCATGTAGATATAATAAAAATATAAATAAATATACCTAAATAAGGATATAGGGATTTTGGATGCAAAATATATGCAGAGATTTCCCACGGATAAACAACGGGGTGTCCGATGTTGTAAGTTTCACGTGTTGTGCGTTTATCTGTAATATTGTAGCTCCCAAAGGGATGAACCGATTTTGATTTTGTTTTTCGTTATTGAAAGGGGAGTGTTCTCACGACTAGAGTTCTGACGAGGCCAGAAAATCGATACGGGTATTTTTTTTTATTTTAATTATATTACTTGTTAAACAGCGTGGTTCCTATCATAAATCATTAAACAAATAAACGGAAAGGGGTTTGAGTACTTTTGTTTATTTAATAATTCTAATCAAAACGATGTATATGAACGCTTATATACGCAATATATTGCTCTTTTAAAATATCCAAGTTTCATCACTGGCCGCGAAAGTGTATCACGACGCCGCGCCAACTTTACCCAAACCCTTTAAATAATAAACAAATACCTTACCATATAACCCATGGACGAAGATCACGTCAATTTCGTGGTTGGCCGGCTGGTGCAAAACTACGCAGTCGACCCGCGGCTCCGGGTGCAAATGTTCGGAACTTGCTGGCCTTTTGGGGGGTTTTGTGGCTGAAAACATAATGTTTACTGTTTTTATATTTTATGTTCAACGTCTTTTTGACGTTGTTACCATTATCCATTCTATGCTTGTATGATCATTATTTATTATTTATTTATTTATTTACACTTTATCGTACAATAGTCAAGACCTACGCCAAATTTTTAGACACACATTTTTTTGCACATTCGACTTTTATTTATTTATTTACTCTTTAATAAAACTAAACGAACTTAGCTTCTAAAATATACAAAATAAAGGTAAGAAACAGTGTAGTGTATTCGGCGGCCTTATCACTTAGTAGTAATTTTTTAATTATTGGCTCTGATTAACAACTAACTACAGTTACTACTACTTCTTCTACAGCTCTATGTTTCCTATAATCCTATCCTACTAATCCTACTGATATTATAAATGCGAAAGTTTGTGAGGATGTGTATGTGTGTGTTTGTTACTTTTTCACGCAAAAACTAGGTAGTGAACCGATTACAATGAAATTAAGCACACACATAGAGAGTAAATTGGATTAACACATAGGATAGGTTTTATCCCGGAAATCCCACGGGAACGGAAACTATGCGGCTTTTTCTTTGAAAGCGCGGGCGAAGCCGCGGGCGGAAAGCTAGTATAAAATAAAAGTAAAACAAAAGCATGCAAAATGTACAAATGGCGGCCTTATGGCTCAAAGCCACCTCTGCCAGGCAACCATCATCATCAGCCTATATTCATTCCCACTGCAAGGCCATGAGGGTTCAGGCCATTATAATAATAAAGACACATCTTTTGGTTAGGTTCAGCCTCTTCATAACATGAAGAACTATTCAAGCGAGATTTTTAAACGGTTTTTATCATAATAAATTAAAACAATTTAAACGCAGTAAATAGGTAGTAACCATACGCACATATATTTTCTGGACCGAGTGTCAAAAAAATACTTTCATCATTTCATGACTTGCAATATCTAATGTTCTTCCATTTTTTGTGTTTTTAATCACTAAATAGTATAAAACAAAGTCGCTTTCTCTGTCCCTATGTCCTTTTGTATGCTTAAATCTTTAAAACTACACAACGGATTTTGATGCGGTTTTTTTTAATAGATAGAGTGATTCAAGAGGAAGGTATATAATTTATTGGGTTTTAGACAAAGCGGGCGAAGCCGCGGGCGGAAAGTGGAAACCTAGTTGATTATAAAAAACTGCTTAACTATTTGATAAATTATTACAAAACGACGTGACTTCATTAATGACATTTACACGAATATTGTGTAATCAGTGTAATGATATCTTTGACATACTTTCTTTAAATGATATAATACTTTTTTATCAATTATATGAAATTATTATCAACTTTGTTTACACAAAAAATAGTCCATTTGATAAAAAATTGACAAATTGACCATTATCTTGACTGATATGAAAGAAAGTTCCGAGTACTTTAATAATTTTGTAATGGTAGATATTTTTGGTGTTTGTTAAGAAAAAAAACTGCGTGACTGTTTTTACAAATTATTTTCTTTTCCCACTTTATGACTATATTTTTTGCATATCGACGACGTTAAAATTTTTATGGGACCAATTCGACATAATTTCGCATCAAACAAAAAAAGAATCACGTAAATCGGTTCAGAAACCTCGGAGTAATCGGCGTACATACATAAAAAAAACATACCGGCCGAATTGATAACCTCCTCCTTTTTTTGAAGTGGGTTAAAAATACATATTCTAATTTTTTACTAATTATGTTTTATTTAATAATATTACAAACTAGCAAACCGGGCGAACTCCGTTCCCGAGACCTTTCCAACGAATGCAAAACCGTGGAAATCGGTTCGTGCATTCTGGAGTTATAGCGTCAGGAAGGAAAACCTGACAAGGTTTAGTGAGGTTACAAACACAACATTCGATCTTGAATAACAGTACACAAACGCACACACTATTAGAAGTCAAAGTGAGATGGCATGATTTCAGTATCGTGAGCGAAAAAGAAACAGATGTAAAATGAAGCTAATTAGCCACATTTGTATGATGTGTCACATTCAGAGTGCTACACCTTTTTACTTATAATATCACTAGCTTACCGCCCGCGGCTTCGCCCGCTTTGTCTAAAACCTAATAATAAATATATACTAAAACCTAATAATAAATTATATACTAAAACCTTCCTTTTGAATCACTCTATCTATTAAAAAAAACTGCATCAAAATCCGTTGCATAGTTTTAAAGATTTAAGCATACAAAGGGACATAGGGACAGAGAAAGCGACTTTGTTTTATACTATGTAGTGATTATTCCAATGATAAATCATACATTTAGCATTTCAGTACATTTGGCGAATTACGAATACTGTAACAAAATAACTTTGGGACCTTCTTAAAAAAATATATGTTCTCAAAATCTAAAATGAATTTATTTCTTATTACTTACCTGCTATTGGCGGCAACGGAGTGGTCAAAAGTCTGTGGATGAGGATCGAAGCTGTACTCCAGAACGAAGATATGCACCAGCGTCTGGAAAAGATAATAAACATAGATATTTAAAAAAAAAACATAAAGTGTATGAAACTATTTTTTGTACGTTCGTTATAATAAGTGCAGGTTTTAAAAGGAAATTAAAAAAAAACATATAAAATTTCAATCCACGCGGAGCCGAGGCGCGTAGGTATTATATTTATTTAAATTCTCATCGTCACACATTTTTATTGTGTTTACAGAATTCACATTTAACAGATCATATAAATTTGTTTCTCACAAGAGCTAAATTCAACAGTCTCAGGCAACATCATTCCTTTTAAATACTTCACAAAGAAGACTACCACCCCGGTTGACGGCTGCTGAAGGAATGGCGAATAAATGACTATATAAAAAAAAACAAGCAAAAACAAGCAAAACAAAAAAAACAACTGCGGGTAGGTAGTTATTTATATCTATACTAATATTATAAAGCTGAAGAGTTTTTTTGTTTGTTTGTTTGAATGCGCTAATCTCGGGAACTACTGGTCCGATTTAAAAAATTCTTTCGGTGTTAGATATCCCATTTATTCCAGTTATCACAAACAAACGAAAAAAAGAGCGTGTGTGCCGAGCACACGTGTCAGAAGTGAAACATCTTGGGCAAGATTCAAAGATATCTCAAGCTGGTAACTAACTAATCACAAACAAAAATATAAATAAATACATAAGTTTTTACAAAGATATGTATGCCGAGTTTTATATAGCATACATACCTACCTACATATTATAAATAGTTATATTTGGATTTACAATATAATCACAAATTGCTTCTTCCCTCTACAAATAGCTGCAATCAGTTCCAATTTGCGATCAACGATCGAGTTGTGCTAACAAGCCACGATTGGAGACATATTATGACGTGATTTAAATCGGTTAAAATTTACAACGATTATCTAATTAATATTATAAATGCGAAAGTTTGTGCGTTGTTTGTGAGGATGGATGGATGGATGTTTGTTAATCTGTCACGTAAAAAAAATTGAACCGATTACAATGAACTTTGGGTTGTAGGTAGCTGAAGACCAAGAATAAGGGATCGCGCATACATACAATTTTCGACAATTAGGACACTGACCATTAAGTTTGAAAGCATGCTCGTGCGAGCAGTTCGACGGTCGCATCGCACAATCGCGCGAGCAATGGCCAATTAGGACCGGACGGCGCCTAAGACATAGGCTTTTTACTTGCCAAAACTCTCTGAATTGGTCAAACCGTTCTCGAGTTTTACGCTTGCAACACATAATGACGATTCATCATCATCACTACATAGTATAAAACAAAGTCGCTTTCTCTGTCCCTATGTCCCTTTGTATGCTTAAATCTTTAAAACTATGCAACGGATTTTGATACGGTTTTTTTTAATAGATAGAGTGATTCAAGAGAAAGGTTTTAGTATATAATTTATTAGGTTTTAGACAAAGCGGGCGAAGCCGCGGGCGGTAAGCTAGTTTATGTATATTTTTATTATGTAGAAGACAATGTCAACTTGTCGAATGTATATTTCATGCACGCACGCACATGAGTAGTTAGAAGTCAGTATCGCAAGAATTGGAAGGTCAAATTTCGGCTTTAGGACCATCCTAGCTTATAACTAAATTTAAGAAATACTATCCTGTGTCAGGGGGCGTCCATAAATTACGTGTGTGTATGTGTGTGTAACAAATATACATCCTTCCACCCATCCTCGTCGTCGTCGTTAAGATAATACCTAAGTATTTATATATAACCTAAAAGGAATAAATACCTGAAACTCTTTATAATTTATACTACGTACCTATAGTTTTCCAAAACACCCGTTATTCGAAAATCTTTTAACCCGTTTAAGGGCCCTTAGTAGGTGAAAACGGCAAAATGGATTGTTATCTATGAGCTATAATTGAAAATATTGAAGTTTTTTCGCACTGAAATTTCTAATATGTATTACAGAACGTATGTGTGATGGGATGACTGTTTCCAAAACACGATTGGAAAAATTTTGCTCGATAAAAAACAAACCTGAAGTTACCTCTAAAATATCATATAAATGCTCATTACAACCGTATTTTACGATAATAATTCGTATAAAATCACAAATACAAAGGTTTCTACCTTCTCGATTTCGTGACTGTTTTAGATTTAGAAAATACTAAATATTTTCATTCTCTTTTTGATAAAAATGTGAATGGCGCTTACGATTTTTATGATTTTTAGTTTCGAGCACGTTGCTTCCATACTAAACGCGGACCCCCTCACCCTCACCTCAGGCCCGAATAGCTGAATTTTCGCTGACCGCCTAACACCCCTTAAGAACTAATATGATTAAATTTTACGTCATCAAGCTAAAACCATAAAGTATACCATCAAATTAAATACACTACATTTGGCTGACAGGTTGGCTTCGTTGGTAGTGACCCTGCCTTCCAAGCCAGAGGTCGTGGGTTCGATTCCCACCCGGGGCAAATATTTGTGTGATGAACGTAAATGTTTGCTCTGTGACTGGATGTTAATTATCAATATAAGTATTTATTTAAAATTATCTATTATATGTATGTTTATCAGCCATCTGGTTTTCATAACACAAGCGAAAGCTTAGTATGGGGATCGTGCCGTGTCTGAAAATTGTCCTGAAATATTTATTATAAGTATTTATTTATACGTCTAGCCTTATGTAAATGCTTTATATAAGGCTATAGGGTTTCTAACCTTGGCATAGACCGTAAATATTCAATGATATTGTGTAACTTGATTGGATTAAATTGCATTATCTATCGTAATGGGATTGATTACGTCACGCGTTAAAAATACTACAGACTATAAAATATGTTTTAAATCTTCTTTATCTGTGATGGTGTTACAGGCGTAGCTTTAGCGTCATAATTCAATATTATTCTATTTTTAAGGTGGAAAAAGTTAGTATAGCAGTTGGAAGTGTATAAATTTAATAAAAATGTTATTTTAAATTATTAATAAAACATAGTTTTCGGTGTCTTATAGCACAGATTTAAATTGCTCAAACATACATTTTAGAGTTACAACATAATAAAAAATTTCGAGCTCTCGGCCTCGGTGTGCGAGTACGACTTGCACTTGGCCGGTTTTTTATTATTATTTTTTATGTATAAGCTGGTAAACGAGCTTGCTTAAATAATTATTTCTGCCTAATGTCATCAATCCGTTCAGTGTGTTTCGCGTAAAAGAGTAACAACTAACAAACATACATATATCCATCCAGACCATCCACACTTTCGCATTTATAATAATAAGTAGTAAGATATCAGTATGAAGAAATTAACACCCTAATGGGTCTTTATCATTCATTGATATCAATACCAAAGGTCACAATGTCATACACGTGCTCGTGTCACTCAATATTCTTATATATTTTATATTATATTCAAGTCTGTATACTTACATATTAATATGTAAATTTATGCGAAGTGTTTAAATCGTGTTTTGCTTGGAATATGCGTTGTTACTAATGCGAAAGTATTTGCCCGTACGTTGTTCGCACGTGGATCTCGAGGCATAGCTAGTAACATATAACACAATTATTACAAGCCCAGGATACTTGTATTTTTTAACTCAGTTCCATAAAAAGGACCATCAAAAGGAAGGTACTCGGTCCTTTGGAAGGCTTACATGGGAACACAACACGCTGAGGCCCTTTCGAGAACACCGATTTGTGTTGTGGGACACCATTATTACTAGTATTGTATTATATTATCTGTGCACATAACTACATAGTATAATACAAAATCGTTTTCTATTTCTATGTCCCTTTACCCTCTATATGCTTAAATCTTTAAACTAGACAACGGATTTTGATGCGTTTTTTTAATAGATAGAGAAGAATTCAAGAGAAAGATTTAGTCCTTGTAAAAAACTAAAAAGTTTGAATACAATCTGACCGTTTTAATTAGGCAAAAATCGAGCATATAGGAGTCATACAAATGAACATACCTATGTCTATGTGTTTCTTCTATCTAATCTACAGATATCACAGTAAGTAGATAGGAAATCTATTTACTGCCCTCTATTTTAGTGTAGTATTATATTATTATCTATGCTATAGGTTTTTTGCCGCAAATGGTTTACAATTACTGGCTACCAAAAGAGACAGATATATCAATATTATAATAGATATAATGAACAATACTACAATTTTACTACGAAACTATTAACATTATAGTAGGGGAGCCCACGATGCTAAATGTGGATTTACTGGAACTTCACGGAAAAGTAAGTCACTACCTACCTACTTAATCTTTTTATAGAAAAACTATTAAGTACCTATTTCAAATATTATTTCAACTGCAGAAAGCTATATTTTTCCTCAGTCACATAACATATTTTATTTTGCTTTCCCGGGTCAGCCCGAGTCGAGCCAGGATGAGCGGCTAGTATCTATACATATAATAAATCTGTAGAAGGGTCAATTCTGTACATTGAAAATATTGAAAAAATAAATAGCAGGGGGTGTTACTGGATCGATACCGAACCCAAATATGTGATTAAAAAATTTTTTGTCTGTCTGTCTGTCTGTCTGTCTGTCTGTATGTGAAGGCATCACGTGAAAACTAACGGTTCGATTTCGATGAAACTTGGTATAATTATACCTTATTATCCTGGGCGTAAAATAGGATACTTTTTATCCTGGAAAAATACGTAGAAAACAAATTAATCTTAATTTTTCAATTTTATCCATAGACGTTGTTCTGTAGAACCGCGAACATACGTTGCGTATTATTATATTATAGGCCTAGCCGTATTTGGATACAATAGATATTTAATGTCATTGTCAGAATTACTCAAAATGGAGAAATCAACCATCCACGCGAAGACCGACATCCGCGCGGACGGAGTCGCGGGCGGAAGCTAGTAAAAAATACAGTCGACTAAAGAACCTCTTCTTTTTTCTGAAGTCGACTGATATCAACGAAAAAGCGTTCCAAAGTACTAAAGATGAATCAAACTGTAACCTTGAATATATAAAAAACAAAAAAAAATATGTCCTTGAATAATAATAATACAATACACGTGATTTCACTCACAAATGAACCACGTGCAAAATCAGCTGTCAGTATCAAATAGGGTTTCCACCAAAATAAACAAATAATTATTGATAGCGCCGTCACACGCCGTCGAGGAAAAATGGTACAAGTTACCATGGTAACCTACTGTGTTAGAGAATTAGTTTTTTTTTGTTTCTTGACAGCTTTTCCTTGTAGAAACTGCTTTCTGAATCGGTGATAAAATATGATGAAGTGATGATTGAAAAGTGTGATAAATAAACATTGTTGTGTAATAAGTTTGAGTTTTTTTTTTATATGTAGCAAGTAGCAACCCTATCACCAAGGACGGAACAATCAAATATTTTTAATCACAGCCTAGTACCGCATATTTATAAAGTAGAAAATCGATAAAACCAACTGAATTTTAATTTGTTTATTTATCTAGTATAAATCTAATGAACTATTCGGAATCTAAATTGTTAATGTAAGTATTATAGTTGTAAGTAGCTTATGTATATAATAGTAGTAGTATATTAAGATATGGTCACCATTGGATGAGTAGTTTCTAGGACCTCTTTAGATGTCATCATACTTGAAATCATTTAAATAGATTTTTGTGATTAGAACATAACACGTGTAAATTGATTTTCTTCGTTTCTTCTGTTACTATCTTGACGTAGGTGATATTTTACATCATACTTAACATATTATAAATTATAATGATAACATTTTTACCAAAAGATGTGATTATTTAATAGGTACCTACGCGAAAAAAAATCTTAGTTTCTTGTCTTATCTATTTTTACAAAAATTGCGCGGAAGCGGACGGAGGCGACTTTGTAAAATGATTATTTCATCCTTTAATGTTTATTTTCATCAAAGAAATAAAAAATATCTGTATTTTAAAATCACAGATGGACTGAATAATTTTATTTATACTGATAGAAGACATATAGATTATAATTAATACTGGGTTAATTACAATATAATAGTTATGACTTATGTGATAACTTGTTATAATATGCATGATTCATTTAGTTTAGATTTATTGCTATGTACTTATCTTTATATTTTATAGTAGTGATTGTTTTATCGACTTACACGTGGTAATATTATCTATACCATAAATTCTATAGTAATAAATTTTTAACTAAAACTAAAAACCGTCTTCAAATCAGACAATATTTATTTATTTATTTATTAGCCTTAATCAGACATAACAATGGTATACAATATGTGCATATAAAAACTTAATTAAGACTCTGATGAGTCGACATCGGCAGATTGGTCTGTTTGGCCTAATTTGGCAAAGGCCTCCTCCATTCCCTTCCACTCTTTTCTGTTCAGTGCTGTCCTCGTCCATGTTTTTCCCGCTGTTGCGACAATTTCGTCTTCCCACCTTCTAATCTGTCTCCCCCGTTTCCTTTTTCCATTTTTGGGATACCAGAAAATCAATGTTCTAAATTCCATTTTTCACATCCTCTTAATATATATGGCAAATCAGACAATATAAAACCGCATAAATCCCGTTCGGCGTTCCTGAGTGATTTCCGGGATAAAAAGCCTAGTCTATGTATAATTTGCGAATTACTACATTTTTTCCAAAAATAATTAATTTGTATAATATTTTCGCACAGGTAATAAATAAAAGCATTTCTAAATACTACCTATGTCGAAACTGGAATATAAATACACAATGGAATATTTCTTCTTGGGTAAATTAATCGCGTAGATAACCAACTGAATGAATATGCGTAGACGATTTTATTAGGTAGGTATCTCATAAATTATCTCTTTAGAATTACGAAAAAAAAATTCTATTCAATACTGGTGGTTGCTTGTATAGCGAGTCGTGCTAAATAAGTGCCATTTTTGAACTAAACGACACACAGCATACACAGTAGGTCCATAATATGTGATAATTTAATACGCGCCATGACAACTCGATCATAGACAAATCATAAAACATGTGCGACCAAGTGTGCGACCTTGAACGCGGGCGGGTCGTTGACCCGGTGACATTGGAATTGGCGGGAACCCAAGTGTGCGAAAGTAAAAACTAAAATCGTCACGTGAGTCTGTCATCTATTTTAAAAAGATAACATGGAACGTTTCGTATTAATTTCAATTTTCGAATTTTTCGATTAGAACATACATACTAGGCGGATTTATGTTTTTGATACTTTTCCTTTTCGTTATTATCTTTATATTTTGTTAGGAAATAATTTAGACATAATTTTTAATTATTTGTTTATAAACAAAATGTTGTGTGAGTTTATGGGTATAAATCTTGTATAAATAGATATTTAGTTGTGGTATGGTATTCCAATTTCAAATTTTGATTTTTTTAGAATTAATAAAATATGTAGGTACTAAATTATTGAATATCTATATTTCTATACTACGTATCCTACTAATATTATAAATGCGAAAGGTTGTGAGGATGTGTATGTGTGTGTGTTGTTACTCTTTCACGCAAATACTACTGAACCGATTACAATGAAATTTAACACACATAATATAGAGGGTAAACTTGGATTAAAAATATAGCATAGGTTTTATCCCGGAAATCCCACGGGAACGGGAACTATACGGGCGGAAAGCTAGTACCTAGTTAATATTATACAGCTGAAGAGTTTGTTTGAATAATCGCTAATCTCGGAAACTACTGGTCCGATTTCAAAAATTCTTTCAGTGTTAGATAGCCCATTTATCGAAGAAGGCTAAGGCTAAGGTTATATAATATCATCTCGCTAAGACCAACAGGAGCGCAGCACTGCGGGTAAAACCGTAGAGCACAGCTAGTTTTGTATTAAGGCTGCGAATAAAGACAGAGAATTTCTACGATTCAGCCCCCACCATTACGCGCCATGCCGCGCTCCCTTACAATCCCTTCATACACCCGGCTCATCCAACGTACGTAAAGTTCATCGCACGCTAAATTAAACACAAATATTCTTCGCTCGTTCAACGCGTATTTTCGATAGTTAGTAGGTATGTTATCTAAAATAATTATATAAAATAGTGAAGTTGAAATCATCACAAATTATGTAATGTCTTTTTATTATTATTATTTATTTGTAATTATTAATGATAATCTATACATATTATAAAACAGTAAATAAAACTGTCTGTATGTAATATATTAAAAAAAAAACAATATTAGGGAAACAGTATAGAGCTTGAATCCGTAAAAAAGTCTGTCTGTTTGTTTGTATTATTATCTCAGGAAAAACCTATGCTATACGGATTTGAATAATATGCTGTACGGATTTGAATAAATGTTTTTTTGTTGTGTAGGTAGATATTATAGTGTGAGTCCCATTTGTAACAAAGTCGTCAAATAACGATTTTCGTGGGACTTACCTCCGCTATACGGACTACTAATATCCACCATCCAGTTTAGATATCTATTATTTTCGTAAATTCGTTTCCGCGGGCTGAGTATTGACGTGACGATATCAGGTATACATATATGGATATAAATATTTCATTCATAGTTTTACATCAATAACATCAAGAAAGATTTATAGTATATTTTTTATGAATTATAATATTACTAGGTTTCCGCCCGCGGCTTCTCCCGCGCAGTGAAAGAAAAACCCACATAGTTCCCGTTCCCGTGGGATTTCCGGGATTGCGTCATTTTCCCGAGATAAAAAGTAGCCTATGTCCTTTCTCGGGTATCAAAATATCTCCATACCAAATTTCATGAAAATTGGTTCAGTATTTTAGGCGTGATTGAGTAACAGACAGACAGAGTTACTTTCGCATTTATAATATTAGTATGGATTAGCATTACTACCTATTTGTAGATTCCTATGGTTGTTCCAGTAAATAACGTAAACAGGTTGTGAATAGTATATACTAGTGATCAATGATATTTTATGTATAGATACGTTATATACTCACAATATATCCAAAAAAAATGCTTCATATGCAGTGTCAGGCACACACAAATACAAGTTTCATTTTACTTAATTTATTACATTGACAGACTGTATAAGAGAGATGGCTCTAATAAAATGATATAAACAAAAAAGACAAAGATAGTTTGTCACTTCCGCGCAGGTGTAAGCAAAAGTCATAAGAATTCACCAATTAAATATAAATAAACAAATAGTTGCCATGGTAATTGGCATAGACTAACGACACAGAAGGTTCAATGTTATAGATGTTACGTTTCCTGCACAAGTAAATAAATGTGACAATTTCATTTACTATATGATGTTGTATTAAAATGAAAAAAAAACTTTTTTGGAGATATAACTGTATTAAGTATTTATTACTAGCTGTGGTGTTCGTTTTCGGTCATCATCATTTCACCCGATAAACACCCACTGCTGAGCATACTGCATAGTCCTCCTTATAGAACTCCATAAGGACCGATCTTACGCTATTCGTTTCAAGGCAGTTCCCGAAACCCGTACAAGGTCATCACTCCAACTTGTAGGATAATTATAATAATAGTGGTGCCTAGATGAAAAAAAAAGGATGAAATAAAAGAAAGGATGAAGTATAAGCCTTTTTTATCTAAAATACAAATAAAATTTATGTTCAATAGCTATTTACAGAAAAGCAAATAGCATTTTTCGTCAGTAGCGATAATCTTTTCTTTAATGTATACGTATATTCAACATCATTTTTGCAAACAAACATTTTTGCCATCACGATTTCATTGTATATAATAAATAGATATATTTGTTAATTACATGCACTGTGTGGATTTAAATATAAAAATAATCAAGTATTTACCCAAATCGAAATTAATAAAATAACCGTTCTATTTTCAATAATCGTATCTACATGATAATCTTTGAACACAGTGTACGCTAGCTTTGTCACACTAGTGATTGAAGCAATGTTTTATCCCTTTCATTATTTCAATACAAGTGTCAAGCAAGTGTCATTCATAAAGAATTGTAAATTGTTATTTTTACTCTTAAACTGTAATAATTTAATATATTTTGCTGTGATATGATATTCCTTTATCTTTCTTTATTTTTTTGCACGAATACGTGCACTTTCTGAACACACAGGAAGGCATTTTCGACAACTTTAATGTACCTATCGGCACATGCGCTCACTGGGACCGGTCACAATCTGACTGATTGCATTGGTCCCAAATAGGACCAATTCACGGAATCAGTTTTGGTGCGTTGATGACGTATCTACCTCTTGTTTCTATATATAATATCATTGCTAGTGATGCAACGAATACTACTTTTACGAATACGAATACGAATACGAATATCAAACCTACTATTCGGCGAATACGAATACGAATACGAATATCTCGCCTTGGTAATAAAAGACTTATTTATTTAATGAATGTTTACTCTTCTAATAATTAAAATTTACAATAGGCAAATTTTTATTTAAAAAACATAAAATTCGTAGATTTTCTGGTTTTAGGCGATTTTTTTTCAGTCTGGATGTTTCCAGCCGTTGAAAAAAGTCTTTACGTCTTTTGGCGACTGTACATGGCTTCAGTGAAAAATATTTTTGGGCGAGTTTTTTCTGACTTGGAAAATGGACATCTTCTCGCCAAAAGGCCAGTAGATCAGCAGTCTCTGCACACGTCCTATTTTTACGCGCGATTTTTAAATCTGTAGTAAATAGAGTTGCGTACAAAAATATTCGTTTTTAAATATTCATATATTCGCCGAATACGAATATTCGGTAAATGTCTACTATTCGGCGAATACGAATATTCGTATTCGTATTCGTTGCATCACTAGTTTAAACCTATATAATATTTTCACAATCTGTATTACATAATAATATTACATATCTATAAGTACATAAATATAGCTTTTCGAATTTTTATATGTTTTTTTGTCTGTATGTATGTCTGGGCTAAATTCAAACTTTGGGTTGGGGTGTACGAAAGAGGGTCCCGGACTTAGAAAAAATTTTCGTGATTTTTTTATTTACCCCCATAACCCCCCCCCCCCTCCTTTTTTTTAACGGGAATGGCTAGAGGGGTGCCAGATGAATAAATAATGTCCCATAGTTCGATGTCGTCAGACACTCCGTTATCGAGATATAGGAAGACGTCGTACGAACCTATCAGGGTACTCCAGTACCCCTGGGTAATACGAACGTAAGTTATTTCAAGGTGCATTTATTTTTGTTTTTCACTCTTCTTCTTGGTCCTTTATTTTATATTAATTATTGATAAATTTGATGTACAATAATTATAAGTTTACTTTACATTCATTTTATAAACATACTGTTATTGTTAATTAATAGTGTAGGAATTTTTATTTTCAACAAATTTATGATTTTCTGCATGATTTGTATAGCTGAGTTATACATTTTCTTTTTTTAGATGGCAAATGTTGAATGAATTTTGAATATTTTGTGGAAGGCGGATTATCAAGAAGAGCTGCAGTACTTTTTGAGGCATCAAAATATGAACAAAATATGAATATAACTTTGCCAATGTCTCTACAACTAAGTATTGGAGATATTTTAGGGCAACAATTACCAATTTCAGCAGGGACCACTGCTGTTTCAGAATATGGAATGTCACTATGAATATCCACGTCTAAAGTCACGCATACAGTGCACCAAGTGAAAATATTTAATAAATTTTGTTAAACAACGTAAAGTGAAAAAATATAAAAATGCCATTATAAATTAAATTAATAAGACTCAAATGAATGTTAAGAAGACCTTAATAAGTCAACATTAAATAAAAGTTAAGTCTTTTTGTAATCTTGTTTTTTTCATCGGGGTACACTTGTACCCCAGTGTATCGTTAATGAAATTCTAATATGGGTACGGTTCCAGGGTTAACGGGAATGGCTAGAGGAAAGCCAGATGAGTAAAAAAGGTAAAAAATGTCCTATCGATTAATATCATGCGACGCACTGTTTAAGAGTTATAGGACAAATAAAAACAAAAGAGGGCCCCGGACTGAAATAAAATTCATTTCCGTGAGACATATCTCCGCCGTACGAACTACTGATATCTACCTAATCGGCATATTTTTCTGACCACAAAAAGTGCGGTAGTCACTTCCTAGGGGTATGGAGAGGGTAGCTATGACGTAGCAAAGATGGCCGTCGGGCCATTCTATTGTGCGGTATATCTAGATAACTACTGGACCGATTTACTTAAAAAGGTGCCAATTGAAAGATAATTAAATAAACATTATTTGATTTCTACCATTCATTAATGTAAAACTAGTACCAACTGAAATATGTAGTTTCAAAAAACAACATTTTATGAAATATATATTTTTTTAATGTAAAAAAACTTGGTTACCGTTAGAATTATGAAAATTTAGCTTATTATTGAACATATGGCTACTTTAATCACCTTTCTAATGAACCTTCAATAATGACAATCGAGCAATAAACAACGGAACTACGGCCTATTTATTAATTGAGCGTCGGTAGCGCCGAATTAGCCCTTTGTTGGTTATGAAACATCTTGAAATAATCTTTACATATTATAATAAAATTGTAGGATATTCAAAACTGTACATTATTTATTTATCTAAAAGAATACTCGGGGCGTGATCTACAATAGATACCGAAGCCAAAATTATAGTTTTAGAATTTTTCTCTGTTTGTCTTTATGTATGTCCGGGCCAAACTAAAAAAATACTGTATGGATTCACTTAAAATTTGATACAGAGATAGCTTGAGACGTGAGGAAGGACATTGGATAGGTTTTATCCCGG
>CAJQZM010035296.1:6577-26951 GCA_907164665.1 Colias nastes
CTACAGAGCTATATATACAACTTTCCGACATCATCCATTGGGGCCTTAACGGCCGGCCAGTCGAGTAGACTGGTCGAGGATCCTCCCTTTTTTCGATGGAGGAATTCCACCTTCCTTCCTCCACAATTATTAAGGTACAAATTACCAATTTATCTTCTTTATCAACATCATCTTTTTTTGTACCCACCGTATAATCAATTTACATAACTCATTTAATTACATGGTTTATCATGACATGTAAATCCTTCATTGCGTATTAAATTTTTTTTATGAAATAAACAAGTGAATTCTAAAAATATACATACATGGTGCCATCAAAGAGCCATCTCCGAGAAGCTTCCGCGAAAATCTATACAGCATCGGCGGTTTGTTTAGAAATTCCTTTGATAAAATGTCAATGGCTTCTGCATCAACTACCACTGAAAGACAACAAAAACATTAGCAAGTATTAAGACATCAGCATCTCAAAATGCGTCATCTCCTGAACATATTGATTTTATAATCAAAAGATATTTTTGTATAGCCCAAAAACGGTTTTGCGCTAAAGTCTAAACAAATATCTGTCCACTAGCTCTACCCTGCGGTTTTACCCGCAGTGCTCCACTCCTGTTGGTCTTAGCGTGATGATATATAGCCTATAGCCTTCTTCGATAAGTGGGCTATCTAACACCGAAAGAATTTTTCAAATCGGACTAATAGTTCCTGAGATTAGCGCGTTCAAACAAACAAACTCTTCAGCTCTATGATATTAAATAGATAAAAAAATATTTATTTATTTTACAAATTAGATTATAACTAAGTAAAGATATATAAAATGTACTACCTATATCTATAATGATTTTTACCTGTGTAGAATTCAAATGCCATCCTCAAATTCGATACATTGGCTGCATTCTTCATTGCATCGTAGGATACTTTTTTTATCGCTGTCATTCGATCTGAAAATTATTAAGGTAATACATTAAATTATTATAGTACAAAAAACTCAACCAGTGACTCAAAATTCGACCTTTTCTGGCTAAAAACCCTCACCTGTCATCAACAAAACTTGACTTCCACGAATTGCATTAAAAAAGTCGAAAATGTGTAATTGTAATTTGAAATAATTTATACTTGTACACCATCAGTAGACAGCGTCGCGTCGTCATTCAATGAACGCGTTAGTCATTCAATCAAATACCAAATTCAACCAGTTGACGGAGACATATTATATAAAAGTTCAATATTGTAACGTCTGCCAACCCGTACTTGGCCAGCGTGTATAGGTGTATAGGTGGCCCGTGTCCCAGCAGTGGGAACGTATATGGGCTGATGATGATGAATGAATACATGAATGAATGAAAAATTCTTTATTGTACACCATATAGGACAATTTAAAACACTTAAAAACTTATTTAACAACTAGCTTCCGCCCGCGACTCCGTCCGCGCGGATGTCCGTCTTCGCGTGGATGGTTTATTTCTCCATTTTGAGTAACTCTGACAATGACATCTTATAAAAAAAAGAATCCACTGCGGGTAACGCAACGTGTGTTCGCGGTTCTACAGAACAACGTCTATGGATAAAACCGAAAAATTAAGATTTATTTTTTTTCCACGTCTTTTTCCAGGATAAAAAGTATCCTATTTTACGCCCAGGATAATAAGGTATAATTATACCAAGTTTCATCGAAATCGAACCGTTAGTTTTCACGTGATGTCAGCATATACAGACAGACAGACAGACAGATAAAAAATTTTTTAATCACATATTATGGTTTGGTATCGATCCAGTAACACCCCCTGCTATTTATTTTTTCAACATTTTCAATGTACAGAATTAACCCTTCTACAGATTTATTATAATGTATGTATAGATGTACTTGATGATGATCCCGTATATAATATAAAAAACTAGCTGGTGCCCCCGGTTTCCGGATTATCTGTCTGTGTGTACCAAATCTCTTGCAGATTCAATTAGCTATTTTTGTGTGAAAGGGGAACAAACATTCATATATCCATAAAACTTTCATGCTTACATCTAACAGAACTATTAACCACTTTTCCGGTTAGATAAAGTTAAAAATTAATTTATGGGTCAAGGTATACGCATTTACAAGATAATTCCTCATTGTATTAAAGAGTTTACTTAGTAGTGCTAAATTTAAAACTTATGTGAAAAATGTATTAGTTCAGAGAGCCTAACATGGAAGGTGAAAATCCATGGAGGGTTGTCGCGTAAGAACCACAGGACAGTTCTTTGGCATATTATGATATATGATGTAGTTAGATATAAGTTACATATTATTATGTAAAATTAAATTGTAATATTGACATGATTTTAAAAGAGCAACTATGGAGTTTCTTGCCGGTTCTTCTCCATAGATACTGCTTTCCGAATCGGGGGTAAATGTAAAAAATGTTATGACGATTCAAAAGTGTTTTTATAAGAAGTCTAATCGAATAAATAAATGTTTAAGTTTGAGTTTTTTTTTTATTATATTTAATATAGATAATTGTAATTTGCATTAAAAAAGCGAATTAAAAATATAATTAAACTTTTATATTGGTATTAAACAGATTTTGGGACACACTACATAAATTAAATTATTTTAATCAAAATATTCACACCATTAGGAACTATGACGCATTTGGTCACTAATAAATATATATAATAAACTACATTTTAGATTTGATAAATGATTTGATAAGAGTAAAAAATATGATTATTACACAATGCATAACTAGGTATGTTCTGAGAATGTTTTGTTCAACATGAAAATTCTCTAGCTACGTTTTGCTACACAATAGTGATAATAATAGTTTCACAAGAGATCAGATTTAATCACAATTATTCTTAGTACTTATTTAAGGCCCAAAGCACATGGCGTATTTTAAACGCGCAGGTGACGCGCGTATTAGGGACGCGTCTTGGACGTAGACGCTGATTGTTGCGTTTGCATTGACGATACAAGCACGTGCAATGTGCATAAACACTCTTACTCTATAACTGCGTCGCCCGGACCCGAGCCTCTAAATGGGTCTATCCAATGGATTCGTTTTTTATGTTTTTTTTTTTTTAAGGAAGTACTAAAGCTAGTGTTGCTTACGCTGGCTTTGTGTTGACTCAACTATCTGATGGAGTCTCTAACCAAAACGCAAAGGCGAGCGACTACAGCGCGTATACGCGAAACAAACGCACGTTTCATGATCGCCCCGTGTACCTAGGTTACCAAAAAAAGCTCGTATACGCGCGTCATCTACGCGTCACCTACGCGTAAAAAATACGCCGTGTATTATGAGCCTTATAAAAAGATTTCATACAAGATATCATTCTTTATCGCAAATCATTGTGTAATATTAAATTGAGGATAAATATACTGTAACCAAAATTATAAGGTACAACCTTAAAAATTGTTTTGAATGTAAGGGTCACTAAATATAATTGTACTACATTTTTAAGCAATAATTTTGAAGTTTTTACGATATTTATGCTTACAACCACTTTCGAAATATCTTCGTCATGTAGCTTACTTTTATGTTTACACTAGCTTTCCGCCCGCGGCTTCGCTGGCTTTGTCTAAAACCTAATCACTACATAGTATAAAACAAAGTCGCTTTCTCTGTCCCTATTTCCCTATGTCCCTTTGTACGCTTAAATCTTTGAAACTACGCAACGGATTTTGATGCGGTTTTTTTTAATAGATAGAGTGATTCAAGAGGAAGGTTTATATGTATAATAACATCCATTAAATAGTGGAGAAGTACTTTTATTTTTAAGGTTTCTAATGTGATGTCGTAAAAAATTACATTTTTTCCGCTTACATTGCAAATGCAGGCTGAACCCTACGAGTTTTATCAAAATAATGTACTAAGTATTATACACATTGAAAAGGTCTACAGAAAAGTCCGCGATGGTATATGTCTATCTCTTATGGATAACCAACAATAACTTTTTTTGTCATTTACTTTTTACGACAAATAATGGCTAATTTTCGATGCGATTTTAACCAATACAGCATTAATCCTTAACCAATTAAATACCTTAAATACATTGTTCATTTAATATAGATCTATATGGCCCTTTACACCGTATGATTTAAGCGAATATTTTCGAAGATATTACAGATTTAAAAATTGCGGGACGTAGCGTTTGCGGCGGTACCGGCCGGCCGCCATTGCACCCGTGCGAAGCCGGGGCGGGTCGCTAGTAAATTATATACTAAAACCTTCCTCTTGAATAACTCTTTCTATTAAAAAAACCGCATTAAAATCTTGCAAAATATGTTTTACTTATAATAAAAAAAATCTTATATCGATTATAATTTACTATATTATATATCTATCATAATTTATTCCGTTCACCAAAGCTTTTAATCTTTTAATTTTGACCAATTGCTAATTATAAATATTTCAGGACGCTTTTCACACACGGCACGATCTGATCCCATAATAAGCTTTCGCTTGTGTTATGGAAATGGCTGATAATCATACATAGATAATTTTTAAATAAATACATCATCATCAGAGCATCATTCATCACACAAATATTTGCCCTGGGTGGGAATTGAACCCACGACCTCTGGCTTCGAAGGCAGGGTCACAACCAATAAGCCAACCGGTCAGTCAAAATTATCACAGCTTATTTTCATAAAAGTTACTATTTATGTCTATAATATTTTTTTTATAAATATAACTCACCCTCATTAGAGCCAATAAACATGTAAGAATGACCAATTACTGGTAAAGAAATAAAACTGCTTTTAATCTGTCTCGACGCGGCCACCACTCGACGAATCTTCCATAATTCCAATAAATACCACAATATAAATAAAATTATTGTTATTTGCCACAACATATTTAAAAATATATTGAAAAAAATCATAATATAAAATAATTTACTTGAACGAGCTTTACGTGTACCTCTTTCAATGTCTTATACTTATTTAAGTCTGGCAATTTGTTACCTACCTATATAGGTATGTAGGATTCAGGTGTAATATAGAAAAACATCATTGTATACGTATATTTTTTTAATAACAAATATTTGCGTTAAAGAACTTAATTTCCATGAACCATTAAATACTTAAATTAATTAGTTGTAACTTTTCAATGCACAGATTAGGAAAATAATATTTTTATCTATAAATATCGTGCAAAAAATTGCAAGCTTTTTTCACCAATAGTATAAAAATTATTTGTTTTACAATTACTACAAACTTTAAATTCTTCTTTTATTTTTTAAGTATTATTTAACACCAAATGGAAAAATTGTAAGTATGGATTCGAAAATATTCCATGTAATTTTTCAGATTTAAGATATTTCAGATGAAAAAAATTCTACAACTACATGTAAAACTAGCTGCGCTCCGCGGCTTTACCCGCATTGCTCCGCTCCATATACATTATACATATTATAGCCTATAGCCTTCCTCGATGAATGGGCTATCTAACACCAAAAGAATTCTTCAAATCAGTCCAGTAGTTCCCGAGATTAGCGCGTTCAAACAAACAAGCAAACAAACTCTTCAGCTTTATAATATTAGTATATTAAATTACCGTCATCTGCCCCGGCTTTGCCCATGGTACATAAATAGCCTATAGCACTCAGGTAATACGTTCATATCCAACGGTAAAAAAGGATTTGAAAAGTAAAAAAAAACAATAAACATACGACATACCTTTGTTTATAAAATAACACACACTATTATTTCAAAAAAAAAAAACTATAATTAGCCTAAGGTTAATTGCTATTCTATTCATAGTTTTTGCAAAATAGTGGGGATTCTACTGTACATTGTAAAGTACCCACCAGACACCAACTACTCAATACTAAATTATTTCTTATTATTTTTTGTATAATATTTATTTATTGGAAATATACGATTATTTATTAAAAAATATATAAATTTTAAGCTTTTATTAAATAAGACTGTTGGTGAAAAAAAATCTATCTTTTTAAACAGTATTGATTTTTTTCAATTTCAAACATAATATTTGAATAAATATTTTTTATCGAACTACCTTAAATTTAAAGAAAAACTTAGTTTTCATATTTGTGACTTAATTCATTTTAAAATTAACTAATATATTTTTGAAAACGATGGATTTTCAAAAATACGAAAAAGGGTCGTGATAGACAACAAGACAGACGGACAACAAAGTGAATCTGCAAGTTAAGGGAATTTTGGTTTTCTACGGTTTCTTTTCAATTTTTTGTCGGGCCTAAAAAAATCTGTCATTACATAACCAATAACCATATAATAATTACGTAACTAGCAGTTAATTAACGTAATTTTACTAAGGTCAGTATTAAATTTTATTGTTAAGACAAAATTCCCATAATAACACATACATAAATCAAAAATATTGCCTATTTGGTTTTTTGAACCCCATAATTAAGAATTTTTTTGTCTCTGTCCCTGTCTGTAATAAATGAAGGTTTAATAATATGTTAATTTAGCCCTTTTAACGTATTAGTTATTATTAGAATAAACCAGTTGAAATAGATCTTGCCTTTATATGGGTCTGCGTAGATGTCAAAGGTCAAGCCTAATGTACAAAAATTCAATCTTTATTTAGACACACAAAAACAGTTTTTTGCGCATAAATGTTCGTAAATCTTTAGATTATAGATGATTTTAACAAAAAATTGGAGGCCTTTTCGCATCCTTTTCGATTTTAATGCTATTTTTTAGGGTTCCGAATCTCAAAAGGGTAAAACGGGACCTTATAGGACCACTTTGTTGTCCGTCTGTCTTGTTATCTGTTACGACCCTTTTTCTCAAGAACGCATGAAGATATCAAACTGAAGTCTAGTCTAGTCTAGTCTAGTCTCTACGTCCCCTTGAAGCTGTGAAAAAATCAAATTTAATCAAATAGCAATACTATCCCTACTAATATTATAAATGCGAAAGTAACTCTGTCTGTCTGTCTGTCTGTTACGCTTTCTCGCTTAAACCTATCAACCGATTTTGATGAAATTTGGCACAGACAATCTTTAGACCCTAAGAAAGAACATAGACTTACCTTTTATTGCGAAAAAACACCACGCGGGCGAAGCCGCGGGCGGAAGCTAGTACTTTATAATTGAATGAGATTGGCGTTCACTATCGATGAGATTAAAAACAAATAAGAAATAATAAAACCGGCCAAGTGCGAGTCGGGCTCGCGCACAAAGGGTTCCGTAGCAGCAAATATAATAAATTACAGTTAAATCAACCTATCTCAAAAACTATAAGAGATACTTTGATCAAACCAAAAATCGTTGAAAGAGTTAATTAGCATGCATCACCTCTATTTTTTTTAGAATTTTATACCCCGTAGTTATAAAAATAGAGGGGGGGGGGACATACTTTTTACGACTTTGAGAGCTGATATCTCAAAAACCGTTCACTTTAAGAAAAATGTTTTTTAGAAAACTTTATATCATTTTAAAAGACCTTTCCATTGATACCCCACACGGGTATGTACATCGAAAAAAAAAATTTCATCCCTCAGTTACATGTATGGGGGGCCCCACCCCCAATTCTTTTTTTTACTATTTAGTGTCATATTTTTGTAGCGGTTCATACAACACATATTCCCATCAAATTTCATCACTGTAGTACTTATAGTTTCCGAGTAAATCGGCTGTGACAGACGGACAGACGGACAGACGGACAGACGGACATGACGAAACTATAAGGGTTCCGTTTTTGCCATTTTGGCTACGGAACCCTAAAAAATAGCAAATAATTTTATTGATAAATTTGCTTTGATAAATCTGTAGGCGTCGATTATAATCCGCCGAGCTGTATCACTTTATTTTCGGCTAAGATTTTCTGTATCTTCACTAAATTGTCTGTAAAATGCGAATTTTTTTTTTTCAAAACTACAAATTATACTGCGCAGTGGTGATGAATTACACGGTTCAAAACTCATAGAAGATTCGTGCCCCTGCATTGTGCACATAATAATATTACTGTATGAGCTGATGATTATAAAATACTGTACCTAATATTACTGGTATGATATCAACTATTTCAGATAAAACTAGAGCTATTTTAGTTAACAAAAACATTAAAAAGAAGAATATTAATTTCTATATTATGATCACAAATCTAAATATGACTTCAAAAGATTTGGATTTTGTATGAATAATTAATATATTCAAAATATAAAATAAAAAATAAATAAAATAAAAATAAAAAAAATAAAAAATAAAAAGCCTTTATTGTTGATCTTAATTTAAATTACAAAACTTTTCTAAGTATGCCTCAGAACTAATTACTACTAACATTTACTAACTAATTATACTTTATAAACTCAACAATTTAATTTATATTTAAGTGATTTTAGTTCGGCAAACGGTTGTTACTCCTCAACTTGTCTTCCGACAAAGGCCTCCTCTAAAGATCGCCATTCTGTTCTGTCCCTAGCCTTTCGAGTCCACGTTGGACCTGCTATTTTCCTAATACCATCTTCCCACCTTGTAATTTGTCTTCCTCTGTTCCTTTTGCAGTCTATCGGGTACCATTCTGTTATTTGTCTAGTCCGTTTTTCAAAAATACGTATATCTAATTTATTCAAATTTCTAAAATAATTGCATGAATGAAGTTAGGGATGCATTTAAATTAATATCCCAAGATTATTATAATACCTACGATTAAATTACATGACTAAATTTTATAAAGCCGACGATTGAAAATGAGGAAACTTGAAGTTATTTTATTACGTTTTTTATTAATTTAGGCCTAAAAATAATATATGCAAAACTATTACGCAGCAAAACTTTTTGATTTAAAATCATAAAAACAACGTCATTTAATCCTTATAAAAAACCTCTAAATAATTAATGTGTAGTACATGAGATCAAAATTTTAATAATTCGATTGTTTAGGAAACAATGGCTATTAAAAATAAGTTTTCTTACGCATAAAATCGTAATAAATTATAAATCACCGGAGTTTATTAGCGCAAAAAAATACCATTAGGTACGAGTTATTCCTATAGCATTATGTGGTTGTATTATAGTCCATCTTAGTCCTTTCTAAGTTCCGTATAAATTTCATTCCCGGCTTAGACAAGACAGGTTGCAACTTCGTCTAGGCAGGTGTTGACAACCTGTGCATTTATATCACACATTTTCTAAGAAAATTTTTCTATTCTAAAAACCTTGATAGTTAAATTTTTAATAATAATGGAAAGACAAATTCTCTAGGTCTATAGTCCTATACATCTAATTCTAAAAGATCTAACTAATGTTATATGAATGTGCAAAGTGCCAAATTTCATGTGCATGTGGTGCTGTAAAAATGAAATAGTATTAGAAAGGTCAACATAAAAATGTCCAGCGGAAAATGTTCACAGATGAACACTGTCACTATTATTTATAATTTCTATGCTATAACTCTTGACCAATATGACTGAAATTTGTTATGAAGAAAGTTATTTAAGGTGTCTCTATATTATATTTTCTTGTTTCGTAAATCGTACAACAACACGATGCTGTTTCTGCTATCACACCATCTCTATGTTAACGAAACTATATTCTATGTATTACTTGTATATTCGACGAAAATTAAGGATTACGCGTATGACAATATTTACATCAATAGACAATGTAGCTAAAAAAAATTAGTAGGTATTAAGCTGGAGAACTGTTCAAACATTTTCCAATATATTTTCCTAAGAAAATCTTTATTCTGTATTATCAACATGGTATTGAACACACCTGTCTCAGTTCACAAAGGTTCAATCAACCCTTCGCTTCCAGATCAGTCAGTATTATATATACGCTCCAACGAATCGTACACAGGCAAGGTATGTATTACTATTTTTTTATTAAAGCATTATGTGTAAAATTCTTGAGCTTCGAGTTCGAATCGAGTGTTATCCGGGTGAATAATAATTGGTCTACAGTACTCCCAAACTGATAATGCGCATAGAAAAATTCGTCACTGTTCGGCGACTGTCATATTCCGCGAGCCTCCGAAGACGATATTATGTATATAGAGTGGTTAAATGTATTTTATTCATGCATAGTTTATTAGAATTATGAGTTTTATTGTGATTTTATGGTAAAAGAGATAAGTAACGAAATTTGTTTCGATAATTCAATGTAAGTTAATAGCGAGGATAAGCCACACGATTATCGTGTAAGTAAATCAATATTTACTTGGAAAATTCTATACTTAGAACTATTAAAGTGTCTTACTGAAGCTGGCGTAATGATGGATGTATGGAAGGTTAAAATAAGACAAAGTTTATATTTAAAAAAATGATTTTCAAACACTGGTTTAAATTTAAATTGTGAAATCTAATCATTAAAATCTCAGTCCAAAGGATTTACAGAATCAGGGATTATCTCTATTTCTGATATCGTAGAATGATCAGAACTTTCATTACGCTCTTATTAATTTTCACTTTCCCCACTGCTATCTGCAACCTGTGTAAATAATCATTTTACCCGAAAATTCAACTTTGAAACAAAACTAAGAAGGGTATGTAACAGCAGCTCTATATAATTCCATACAGAGATAATACGTGCGGTCACCACCAATATATATAGACGACTGACGGATTTTTGAATTTTTTGACTGACAGGCTACCGTCACCTATCGCCCGAATTGTTTTCGATTGTGTATGACTCTGAATTGACTCCTATTTCTTAAGAACAAGGTGCAAGATGCAAGTGCATTGTTAAGGGCACTTACGATTCAATGATTCGGGGTGATTCGGGTGTTTCTGGAAAAACGATAATTAGCGAAGATCGCAATGCGCATTATTAATTTTGGAGTACTGTACGTAGGTGTCAAATTTATGCAAATCGTTTCAGGCCCTTTTTCGTTAAAGAATTTGGTATTTATTTAATTTAAATTCTTTTAATTTATATATTTGAACTGAGATACTTGTTGTTGCAATAATTATAGTACAAACGTTTAATTGTATATGCAAAATAAGCGTTGAAAATAAAGTTATAACTTAAACTGAATCTCGTGAATATTTACAATAACAGTATCACCATACGCTTTTATGATTATAGAATTTGTTTCCAAAAAATAAACAATAGAAATAAGAACACCATGCCCTTTTTTATTATCGATTACTATAGGTACTTAATTTCATTTTTTTATCTTTCCAGATGCAGTGCTACATCTGCGTAACGTATTTGCTGATAATATGTAACGCTTATCCACCTAAAGTTCGAGAAATTTCCGCGGCACCCCAGCGACGGTCGCTGTTCCATGATGTAATAGAATCACTACGCATTAGAGCCCAATTACCTGACGATTTTAGTTCAGACGAGGAAAATAACTTGGGCCCGAGTGACGAAAGATATGGCTTCGAAAATGAACCATTACATCAACTAAACGACGTTGATTTCTTACCCAGAAGAAATGATAGACTAGAAATGCCGACGCTGAAATATCGATTCCCGAAAAACTTAAAATTTAATAAAACAAACGAAGAGGCTCCCAAAGAAGAAATAGTGTTATACATCAATGCACCATCTGAAGATAACGATGAAACAACAACCACAAAACCAAATAAAGTCAAGCGACCGAAACCAGTAAATAAAACTAAAACAAAAACTAATGAAGACAATGATAATACAACAACGGAACAAAAACCTTTCACGAACACTATGTCAGGTCAGAGCCATATCGGAAATCGGGAATCTCAAACGGTCGTTAAGCCGACTGTGATTGTAAATTTTCGAGGTTCAGTAAGCCATAGAGAGAGTGACATACGATTGGAGAGACAAAAATACAACGACACTAAATCTATTCCACAGAATATTTTTAACATTAACCAAGAAATCAAATTGGAAAGACCTGATCAAAACGTAGGTAGTTCAGGGGTAACGGGAGTGCCTAATAAAGTAAAGCAGGATATAAAAATAAAAGCTGAGGGAAAGGCCAGAGTTGAAGAAGACATGATGATGTGTGAAACAGCGTCTTGGAAAGAGGATAAAAGCAGAAGCAACCGACAAACTGATGTACTCGAAATTTTGCTCTCCATTTGATTTGAGGTTCCAAATAATCATAATGGTTTTACTGTACTTATTAATAGGCATTATGTAAATTTTTTTATTATTATTATTATGAGCCATGGCTGTCCCACTGCTGAGCAAAGGCCTGTAAATTTAGTTTTATTTAATTTTAGTTATGTTTAGTAGTACTATAGAATATTCACTAGATACTCATAATTATATAAAAATTAATAAATGTTATAAATTCCTAACTGAATTTTTATTTAATGCCCGGCATACTGACAATATCTCGTAGGTACTTAGACATCAAAAAAAAATTTATTACAATACATATCTCATATTAACGACCACGTAAAATAACTGTTTATAATGTATTTGCGCTTGCCACCATTAATATATAACTGTAGAAGTAAATTAGACAGTAACTAGCTTATTTTCTTTTTTTTTGCCAAATCTATCGTAAATAATTTAATTAACATTTAAGTAACATAACATTTAATTACACTGTAAAGGCAATTTGAAAATAACATTTTTTATAAAACCTATAAGTACCAGAAATCATCACAGGAAACACGACCAAATAAATATTTATTGAGAAGCTAAATGACTAATTCAATAAATAATAAAGATGCAAATTAGGACTATTAATTATCACTACATAGTATAAAACAAAGTCGCTTTCTCTGTCCCTATGTCCCTTTGTACGCTTAAATCTTTGAAACTACGCAACGGATTTTGATGCGGTTTTTTTCATAGACAGAGTGATTCAAGAGGAAGGTTTATATGTATAATAACATCCATCAAATAGTGGAGAAGTACTGTTATTTTTGAGGTTTCTAATGTGATGTCGTAAAAAATTACATTTTTTCCGCTAACATTGCAAACGCAGGCTGAACCCTACGAGTTTTATCAAAATAATGTACTAAGTATTATACACATTGAAAAGGTCTACAGAAAAGTCCGCGGTGGTACTTATGGATAACCCACAATAACTTTTTTTTGTCATTTACTTTTTACGACAAATAATGGCTAATTTTCGAAGCGATTTTAACCAATACAGCATTAATCCTTAACCAATTAAATACCTTGAATACATTGTTCATTTAATATAGATCTGGCCCTTTACACCGTATGATTTAAGTGAATATTTTCGAAGATATTACAGATTTAAAAATTGCGGGACGTAGCGTTTGCGGCGGCACCGGCCGGCCGCCCGGCTATACATATTTTATACCCGTGCGAAGCCGGAGCGGGCCGCTATGTTTTTATATACAACGTTCACAGTTTTTCTGTAGTATATTTAGTATCAGCATTGCACCCGTGCGAAGCCGGGGCGGGTCGCTAGTTATATACATAAAAGATCGAACTTTTAATCGATACAACCATAACGGCTTTCCTTTTTAGAATAAAACATCCGTTAGAGTCCTTATATGATATTATTTCTATTTGGATTTTCGCACATTTTAAGATTTTAATTATATTTGAACTAGCAACCCACTATTGGATCAATTTGTGTTCATTTTTTAAATTCGTTGCTTATATTTTAAGCTCTACAAGGCCTACGCAACTAAGCCAAATTCTATTTTTTATTCTATTGCATGCAATGTTAAAAAAATATTTGCATACCTAGATGATTTATAATAACGCATAAAATTGTTGCCTGTAAAAACTTTACTATACAAAATCACATGGTTAAATATTGCCAAGATAAATATACTAGGGGGAAAGAAAAAATATCTATAGAGTTATTTAAATCTCATTACATTGTATTCATTGATGTTAAGACGTATCTACTTAATCCATATTAAAAATATTAGGTATACTATCATAACACTACACATGAATGTAACTTACATTGACACACGTATCACATACAATTAAATTGATGTAATAAGCTTGCATAAAAAATAATGTTCTAAAATCACAACAGAATTTAACAATTATTTGGTGTTTTAAAAGTAGGTATGTATTTTAACCGACTTCAAAAATAAGGAGGAGATACTCAATTCGGCCGTTATATTTTTTTTTATGTATCTACACCGATTTCGTCGACGTTTTTGAACAGATTTACGTGATTCTTATTTTGTTCGATGCGGAATAGTTTCTTAATTATTTTTACAGATATTATTATCTACACAGGATCCCTAAACATGAACACTCTACTTCTATACTCACTAATTTACCCAGATTTATGTATTTAATCGTCAATACATAAATGAAATTTTGTTACAATTTGTACAATACACACAGTACCTACCTACTTATAGTTTATTAGGCCTCCTTATCACATAGCAGTGATCTCTATCAGGCAATCGGGGCGAAAGGTAACCAGCTCAATAAAATTAAATTGTTAGGTTTTAGGTGTTAATTAGAAAGACAAAGTGATATAGGTAAATTATTTCCTTTTTAATTTTTTCATATCTCTAACTATAAACTATGCAATTTCTATCACACAGCAAATAGTTTAGAAGTTCACTTCGTGTAACAGTACTTTACGTTAATCAAGTGACGTTTTTCACATAAAAAAACGCCATAAAGCAAACCATGAGTCATTTGTATAAACCAAGGTATAAACTAATCAAACAGCCGTTACTTCGTCAATATTCACAGAACCCGTTGCTAAATACCTTGCTCCAGTTTCAACTAGTAAATTTTATGAGGATCACATAATTAATAAAATCAAGTAAATGTTCATCAAAATCAGCTAGAATTGTTAAGTAATAAAAATACTAATTTATGTTCATCCGATCTTGGGTTACTAAGATTCAATGCCCTCTCTGATATTATCCTTGCTAAGGAAAAATCCAATATTCATTTTTACTCACTATGTTAGTCATCGATGTATTAACTTCCAAACATGTAATCTTTTCAATTATACAAACGTTAACTACCTTAAAGACGTACTGCAGGTGTAAAACGGTTTATACACCTATTCACCTTTATACTATATCTTATTTTATTCTAGTGGAAGTTATAATAAATAATATTTTTTTTATTATGAACCAAAAGTGAACCAACCATCATTATCCACAGTCAATAAGTCAAAAGGCAGCCACTAAAAATATATGATATTATTGCACTGATTTGCTGACCTCTTTATGGCATGTAATGTATTTTCTTACTATTTACATCTTTCATTTCCCAAATGTATTTTATTGAAAGGTCTTGCATGAGAAATATAGACAGGTTGGAAACTCTGTGGGTCATTTTGTAACAAATTATTTTCTTCTTGCTTTTGCGGTTCTTCGTTAGTATGAATTTTACCAGATGCAAAAGCTTGTTGGAGCTTTTCCAAAATATCTTTATCGATCACGTAACTAGCTGCTAAAGTACTGCATATTAAATAAATTAATCTGAGAATTTGACTTGACAGAAAGAACTACGCAAACAATCTTCTACGATTATTCACATCACCAATGCTACATCATGAGTAAACAGACATGTAGAAGAATCAATAATTCGACGACATGTGAGACCTGCCAATCCGCACTTGGCCAGCGTGGTGGATTATGGCCTGAACCCTTATAGAAGACCCGTGTACCTGTGGGAACATACATCGGCTGATGATGATAATAATATAGTCTGTGAATATAGTGGACACTATTGAAAATTTTTCTTGTTCACTAGGACAATGAATTAGATTGTTCACACAGTGTTCACTGGGTTAATGCTTGTAAAACATGCAATGACCTACAGAACTATAAACAGTACACACGGTTGAAGACGATTATGGTATTTATAGTACAAAAGAGGTTTAAGTTCAAATTTGGTTGACACTGCGTCATTGTAAACATTTATATTTTTTACTAATGCATTGTGTTAAATACTTTACATTGTTTACATACACTCATTATCCTTAAAAATAAATATTAAAAATTTAAAAATTTTATTGCCATCGACCCAGATTTTTAAATTTTATATTCTCTTTCCGGTTTATCCTTACTATGTTTAATTTAAGCTTATTAATTTGTTAGAAATAATCTCAAATAATCATGACCGATTTCAATATTTTTTTACCATATTATGTAATCATAAATCTCGCAGGCAAACCCGGTTTATGTCGGTAAACCATACCTTAGTTTCTTACAAATATTGTGTTTTAATATTCCGAACAATGCAACTTACAATGATTAAATAATTACTGAAAATAATTGATATAAATCTATTTCTAGGCCATAAAAATAGATAATACTAAACACTAATAAATGTTAAGGCTATCGATTAGCGGACTTTGACTTTCACATTTCACATCCCTAACGAGATACCTACTATGGAAACTCGAATTTAACAAGCAATCGAACTTACTTTCGTTATACATAGTTAGAATTACTGCATTTCATTGTCTGATTTGATGCTTTGATGATGATATTATTCGAGTAGTTAAATGCTTTTCAATTTCAACAGGTGGTGATAATAATTAATAATAATGCAACGTATAAATCTATTCAGTTCTTAATCTCCGAAAAATGTCCGACTTTAATGTTGAACATAAAGGGAAAGGAATATAAGTAATCCATGCCATTGTGAGTTATGTGTAATTTGTTTACATACTTACATATTGCGTTTTTATTAAATTATATTTATTATAACTATCTAAGTATTGCAAATGATCTTTATTACGAAATTCTCCATCTGTAAACAGACAGATATTAAACTTCACATTATCTGATCCATTTTCTGATAAGTCGAATCATCCTCACTTACTTCTCGAAGTCACCAAACAAAACAAATAGTAAGGACTTGTTTGAAAGCAAGCAAAAAGCTGCGGCGAAGCGACAAACTTAAACTCGTGAGTGGTCTGCCTTGACGATCGGACGCATTGTTGACATCAAAATGGTGCACAAATATTTATTTGTTTCCGTGGTAAGTTTTATTAAGTATTAAATTTTCTATTAGAAATAACTTCTAGGACAAATTTAGGGCTTTCAATAAAAAAAGTTGTTTCGTTTCAATTTGAGTTTAGATTTTTTTTATATTAATTAATCGTTTACTTTTAAAAGTTTTCAGTAAAAAGCTTGAGCTGAATCTAACATAAAAAATCACAATTGCAACACAATCTGAAAAATATCAATGATAAGTTCTGTAAAATAATAAACTTAAGTTATTTATGACGAGTTAAAATTTTATCCTAGTTTTTTTTTTGTAATTAACTACTAGCTTTAAATTTTGAAAAGATTGACCGATACAACGAAAACAATTTTTATCACCAAACATTAGTATTGTGCATTAATGTTACGACCATAAATTAGATTTACGTAGATACACAAAAAAATTAAGATTTTAAAATGTCATTGTTTGACCTATTGTTTTCCTAATGTACAGCAATAAAAAATAATTAAAATATATTAGTCTTAAGTTTGGATACAATAAGTTCATCTAAATCAAATTGAAGAGTTTTTTTTAATGATAGTGCTAGTGGCACAGATTAGATATGTACTAGCTAATGGTACCTACGTTTTTTTGTTTGTTTTGGCGTTTCACACAACTTGTTTTAAAAAAATTTCTTAAAATAATAAGTTATACTTCGATATTCGAATGTCATTATTGCTATAATTATTTTAAATAATACCTCCATCTAATCAAATAGTTCAGCTATAAGGTAAATTAACCCAATATTCATAACTGACATATTAAATGAACTTTCGATATTCATCTCACCATATTGATAAAAAACTTTTTATGTTTATATCTGTCTATCAATTACGCGATAGCTTTTTATTAATACAATTAAGATTAACATCGCATGTGTATTGTAAACACAAAGTAAAAATCAACTTGTCTTGCAACAACGAGATTTAACTACTAAACTACCTTTACATTGTTAGAAATAGACTAAATTGGATTCATTCCTCCAGCAGTTTTTTCGTGAAAGATTTAAAAAAAAAACATCCATCCTCACAAACTTTCGCATTTACAACATATAAAGTAGGATGTGATAGAGACATTACTCAATCACTTGTTCAAACATGGAATAAATTTACAATAAAAATAAATCGCGAGTAAATACCGTTACACATACATGTGGAATACCTTTTTGTATGTTGTTTGAATGTAATACACTACATAGTACAAAACAAAGTCACTCTCTCTGCCCCTATATCCCTATGTATGTTTAAATCTTAAAAACTACGAAACGGTTTTTAATGTAGTTTTTTTTAATAGATGGAGTGGTTCTCGAGTAAGGTTTTCGTATATAATTTATTAGGTTTTAAACAAAACGGGCGAAGCCGCGGTCGGAAAGCTAGTATCCTTATATTTTGGTAAAAAAATTATAACTGACCCGAACACTTAATGATAATGTATTTTCACGTATATTCGCTAATCTATTTAGCGACTACTTGACATCATGTAGGTCAGTGAGTGCTATTTACATAATTTTCATATTTATGACATTTTTGCATTTTATAAGTATGTATTATATACTCTTATTTGTATATATAATATCATTGATTATTTATTATATGTTGCTATTATCCAAATGGATACAAAACATCGATGCCAAGTTACAATTAATTATGTCCTACACCAAGACTTATTCCAAAAGAAAAAACACAATATAAAGCAGGCAGTCTTGAAGATAATAATATAAAGGTTGTATTATTATGTGAGTAAAATTAATTAAGAATGGGTGACTAGTATTTTATATGGTTTTGTAATATTTTAATATATTTTGGTCGCTTTTATTATAGGACTTCAATTTATTGTTCATAAATTATGTTGATTTACGTATCTTCGCATTTAACAAAAAAAAAGCTTTTTCAAATTAATTTTGCATCATTAAGAAAAAATCGATTAATTTCGTAGCTATTAAGGATTAACCGAAGCAATCAACACATACAATAAAGTTGTTATTTTATTTTGTTTATAAAATTCCCATCACGTATGATCAGCCGAAAAAAAGATATTTATCACCATCAGGTAGAGTTAGGTGCATTGACCTTTTAAAGTTTCTCTAATGTGCTCAAATTATGGTAAAATTCACCTTATAATTTGACAATGAGTCACGGTTTTTTGTATATCTATATCTATAGTGCAAATCCTATCCTACTATTATTTATTACTATTATAAATGCGAAAGTGTGTGAGGATGGATGTATGTGTATGTATAATATGTTTGTTACTCTTTCACGCAAATACTACTGAACCGATTACAATGAAATTTAGCACACATATAGAAGGTAACTTGGATTAACACATAGGATAGGTTTTACACCGGAAATCCCACGGAAACAGGAACTATGTGGGTTTTCTTTGAAAACGCGGGCGAAGCCGCGGGCGGAAAGCTACCTAGTTAATATTTATAAATCTAATATGACCGTGAATATGTCGTACCATCTTTTAAACCTATTATTTAATTTGAATTTGAACGAGTTTTTTATCAACCATTCATAAAAGCTAATGCTATGGAAAAGTATTACCTATCAATTTTATTTGTTTTCAAAATAATATGACTTTTAACATAAGTATTTTATTTAACATTTTTGTTTTATAAAAATGTCATTCTCTGTGTATAAAATATATTATACTAATAGCTTTTATTTATTTATTTATTTTCCTTAATAGAGATAGCATAAGATTTGTAAAACGTGTAACATTTCACAAAGTATCATCATTCATCACTACATAGTATAAAACAAAGGGAACTATATTTTCTATCACCAAAATTTATATTTGTCATCAAGTTGTATCACCTAATAAATAGATCTATCACCACGAAATATTTTCGTTCTCAGATAAACAAAAATTTTTCCCAGGTATGAATTATCAAATTAATGTTAATATATGTGTAAAATAAGAGATCGATAACCAATAAAATTATATTGCATTACATGAATATAAACTTCGTTCTTATAATAACAGTTTTGTTACTTAAATAATAGCTCTGTGCTCAGAATGGTAGTTCTGTCACCAAATAAATCGATTATCGATCCCTGACTGCGACCCTTTTTATTTGATATTTTGTCACCAATACAGTATAGTAACATTTTATTTCGTTCAGATATTAACACGTTCACTGCGGGTCACCCACAATCGGCCTGGTGCTGTGCCAAATCACTGTGCGCGCGGAAAAAACAGGTCTTTCTCGCTTGTGCGGAACAGGTTTTCTGGGCATTTTTACGAGCATGATAGAGACAAATATAGTTTTCGAATTGTGACAAGAAACGTAGTAATATAGGCAGTTTACTTACGCGACAGGTCGTTTTCGACCTCCGCCGCACAGGACTTTAAAAATGTTACCTCAGTGCGGGAGCGGGCCTGTTTCGGTGGGTGACCGGTAGCGACCTGTTGCCGCACTGTGCAGATGCGTTCGCGTTGAGCCGCCAGTAGTGTTGTGCAGTCAAAAGAAGGACGCGCGCTCATCGACTTCAAATTGGCGCATCGTAAAAAAAAATAACGCTAGAAAATGTAAGTAATAGTG
>CAJQZM010035299.1:3022-15421 GCA_907164665.1 Colias nastes
TGCTGGTCGAGCACGCGCTCTAGCTCCTCGCGGAACAGTTTCGACGACATGAGCGCCTCGACGCGCTTGCGTCGCTCCATCTCGCGAACATCCTGAAGACAAGTATAGGAGAACATTAGGTATAATCGTATGAAGTGATTGTAATTTCTTGGTATATGAGTATTTAATCATAGGTGAAATGTGCAGTCTTCATTAATTTCATCAGCGATTAGGCAATCAACCAGCAAGAAAAATAAATCGTTTAACTGAAAAAGCATAACGTCGACCTTAATTTGATGACAGGTTCAGTTGCTTTGTGTGTTTGTTCCTGTTGTCTCCACACCAACCAAATGACAGGAGACATTTTTTTACATTTGACGTGCACAGATTTTAAGTCTAGCCTCGTACGTGCTTCTTCTTTAAGCGACGAAACTCAATATTGACCTGAAGGGCTATTACATCAGAATTTTTGAAATCGCTAAAGTAGTTTTCGAGTCAAATCTCTCTTTACAGCATGATGCTGATGCCTCCCTAGCCGATTTCGGCGTTCATTTTAAGGCTGCACGAGCTCTATAGCCCTGTAACAGTTACTATATACTTAATCTTGGTTTTACATTATACAAATATACTCACAGCATCAATATCAGCCGGCCGCTGCTTCAGCCGCTCCTCCTCCTCTGCGGACAGCGTCGCATTGCCGTTCGGCAGCGTCGTCTCTGTGTCGGTGTCGGCCATTTTTTTTCACTCGTCCGCTCGTCTGTTAACAAACGAGTGGCGTTATTTTTCAGTAATATAAGCAGTGATGGCCGATATATTAAGGACTCCGATTAAAATTTTACAGTCGGGGGTTGGATACTAAACTAAAGTGAAGACATTGATTAAATTCTTCAAATTGTTGAAGAAAAACGATTTTTAAACAGATAGACGATTGCTAGATAGATATTTTTGAAGTGAAACTTCTTAAGGCACGTTGAGATTAAAATTACCGGCAAATTACTTGGCAATACCGTCACGTCATGGAGTAAGGCGACGAATCTTACCAAAGAAGTTTCACTTCAGACACGTGTGCCCGGCACACACGCTCTTTTTTTAAATCATTTATTTTCAGTCCTTTTATACAAAAAAAAACCTAAGCTAGAAGACCTAAATCCATATGGATTATAAATAATCTCGTGTCCGTAGAAGATCAGTTTATGACGTCATTAGCGCTGTCTGAAACCCATAAATAATCTCAACACTCGTAAACCGTCAAAGACGTACATTTCGTCGGCCGTTGAGAGCTTAACTTTAAATATTATTTAATGCATTATGCAACTGTACTTATATTATAAAGCTGAAAAGTTTGTTTGCTTGAACGCGCTTATATCAGGAACTACGGGTCCGATTTGAAAAGTTACTTCTACGTTCGATAACCCATTAATCGAGGAGGGCTAAAGGCTATATAATATCATCCCGATATGACCAATAGGAGTGGAGCAATGAGCGCAAAACCGCACGGCACAGCTAATGTTATTGTGCAACGTTTGCCGGCCAAAACAACGTTCGAAAAGCCGGCGTTGCAAGCAACATTTTTCACAAAATCAAGCTATCAATTACTATTATTGTTAGCTTGTGTTTCTCTCAATGACCCGATTTCACGAACCAAATTGCCTTTGTTTAAAATACGTCCGCGTCTGTCATCAATCCGTCACTTTTGACAGATAGCAGTTTACATTTCAGAAGTGACAGATAGAGCGTTAGTAGCTTACGTTTTTTTTTTTTTGTAAGAATACCGCTAAAGTGTAATCTTGGAAGATATATGGCAGTTTTTAGTGGGAACTAATAGCAGTTTCATTTCTGTAAAGACATTCATATGTTATGGAAAAGTTCAAATTAATTTAAAGGCGTTTTCGTTGCATTATAAAGTTTTTAAAATAATGTTACAGCAAAAAAGTGTGTTATATTACGAACTAGCGGTCCGCCCCGGCTTCGCCCTTGGTACATATTTACGTTATCTCTACATAAGAACCATCCTCGTACTTCAAGGAATATAATAAAAAAAGTATTATCGAAATCGGTCCACCCGTTCACGCGTGATGCCGTAATCAAGGAAAACGGATTTCATTTTTTTTTTTATATATATATATATATAGATAGAGATTATCATAATAATTATAGCAATAACCTTGTTTAAAAACAAAAAAACCTAACTCTATAACATCCGTGATCCGTATAGAATTAAATTCAACCCAACTATCGTACACTGCACTCGCCAAACTACCTACATCTTATATATAAAATTCTCGTGTCACAATGTTAGTCTGCATACTCCTCCGAAACGGGTGGACCGATTCTCATGAAATTTTCTGTGCATATCGGGTAAGTCTGAGAATCGGCCAACATCTATTTTTCATATGTACCACGGGCGAAGCCGGGGCGGACCGCTAGTAATATATAAAGCTCAACACCTCGTGCGAACTCCACTTAATTTTCAATAAAGTCATCCATCTGACGTAACACTTCAACGAGCATAAGTTTCCTCACCAAACCAGCTCCCATCACACCGCACACAATAGAGCAGTCATCGGACTTTCATTTTTGACCCGAATGCATTTCGCGACTTGCGCAAGCGCCGCCCGTGAGAAGATCTATCCGCTAATTAGCAGATTGCCGTCTGATTTGGGTTTAAGCAAATCTAGGTGTAATTACGAAATAATTACCTAGGAATAATACCGCTTTTTGGGTTGCTACAGCGAGAGTAGTAATAAATTACAATTCATGGCTCAGCGTAACACGGAGAGGTTAGACAGGCGACAGCGGAGTTAAATACCAAAAAAGTGTATATTTGGTATAGCTTAAAAGGCTGTTTACCTTCTTGCCCGTAAAGTAGACTGGATTAGTAAAACAGAGGACAAATTTTCATTTAGGTGCGAACACGGGCAGCAGAAAAGTATCAAAGAAAACATAATATAGTGCTTTCCACTATAGTATAGATCCGATTGTGGAAAGAATGCTATTCGATGCCCAGAAATCATTTAAAAATACAGGGATTTACATGATATTTCGATACATTTACGTTTGAATGTCCACTGATAAAGGTCCTTTACCATAAAATGCCTTAACATACCCCGTTGAATGTACTTAACGATGATAACTTTCTTTAACATATTTAATAACAAACACTGACGTCACACCCCAGTTCTCACACTTATTATTCGCTCATCATCATTAGTACTTACTGCCTAGTTACTCACACACACACGCAAGCACAAATTCACACCTGTTGATAGTCCAGTTGATAGCCTATATTCATCCGCCCTAATGATGGTAACTGGACGTATGACGTAATCTGTTTTTTACTCACACATGGTCATAATAGATTACTCAATCCTGTGAATCCGTTCGCTTTTTCTGATCTTGATGGCATTGAAGTTGGTTAAGCTTTATGGACTTATCTCTTACATTGAGAATGGTATTAAACAATGAACCTAATATAAGTAGATTCGAACTGGGAATAATTCATAACTATGGCGTATTTTGGCATTTCTTAACAACACTTCAAGTGCGGATTACTAAAATTTTCTTCTATATCTTAATATATATAAATCTCGTGTCACAATGTTTGTCCTCAATGGACTCCTAAACCACTTAACCGATTATAATAAAATTAGCACACCATGTGCAGTTCGATCCAACTTGAGAGATAGGATAGTTTAAACATGTAGGTACCACGGGCGAAGCCGGGGCGGACCGCTAGTTATTCTATATAATTAGTACAGAACTAGCTTTTCGCCCGAGTTTTCAAAGAAAAACCCGCATAGTTCCCGTTCCCGGGACTAAACCTATCCTATGTGTTTATCCAAGTTACCTTCTATATGTGTACTAAATTTCATTGTAATCGGTTCAGTAGTATTTGCGTGAAAGTAACAAACATACATACCTTCACATACATCCATACCTACAAATAGGATTTATCCGTTTCGAATTCGGCAAAGTTAGAACCCTTTTTACATTGTATTTGTGTCGAAAATATCATACCATTTAGTGTAGGAATTTTAACGAACACATTTACAATATCAAGACCTGATAAATACCACCACAAACAGACATATAATTTCATACAAATTAATAGGAACATACACATAAATCTTCAACATAATCATGACAGATAAGTACGAGACAAATCGTTCAATGTAGCTAATTATTCATTCCCACTAATAAAATTATAACATACATTAACGTTTGAGTCGAGTATGATTTACTGTAGTATTGCATTACTCAATTATCAATACAATATTGTGAATATCGCATATTATGTAATATGTGTGATTAATGTTTCTCATTTACATAACTAGCGACCCGCCCCGGCTTCGCACGGATGCAATGCTGATACTAAGTTATATTCTGCGTGTATTATACATGTATAAATCATCCTCTTGATTTAGTCTATCTATTAAAAATACTACATCAAAATTCATTGCGCAATTTGCTTTGTTTTGTAGTATACAGGGTGTCACACTGTTGGTATACTAAGCTCAAAAGAGGTTATAGTTTTGCATACGCTGAGTACGTAAAAAATACTTATAAAATTCCAGACGCATGACCCATGACACATAACAAGCAACCCGCCCAACTTTGCCACCAGCACTCGAGCTATCGTTTAAGATTATGTTTTCATAGACAAAATGCTCACATTAGAGAAGCGGTCTAAGCCGGTTGCGCGAAGCTAGAGAAGAAAACATGGATTTTCAGGAAAAATTTAGCAAAAAATTTTTGACGTAATTTTGTTGTTTAAGTATTTTTTACGTGATCAGTGTATGCAAAAGTACAAGTCCCTTCGCGCTTAATATACCAATAGTGGGACACCCTGTATGTACATTGTCAAAGAGGACGCTAGCTCGCTACAAAATATACCTAAATCTGAACTCCTGTATCGGTAAGGTGCATGACGAAAGAGGAGGAGGCACCCCCACCCCCCACTTTAATACAACACGAGTGGCGCGTAATCCCCACCGCATTCATACCTACATTCGTATGAACCGCAGCTGACTGACAGCACTGCTGTCGCGGGGTCGTTGGCATTGATACATTGGTGCTTACTATAGGTATCTACTGATACAGGGCGTGTGAAGCCACGGGCGGAAAGCAAGTTAAAGTAATTGGTAAAAGATTGTACTATGAACACTTTCATCGCTAAACCACATCACCTATTTGGATAAAAGGAAGATAGATAAAGATCCGTAGTCAAATATAGGCTCCTTTTGATTCAAGTATATGGTTTGTAGTTTTGCCCGCGGGTGAAATGTGGAGCATAATAATTAGTAATCATACGACTATCTAAAAACTACAAATCCTTATTATTTGCACTGTGAATAATTAATTTGTTTTATGTCTTTCTTTCACGTCGCAATACGCGATACCGTAATATATTTTTTTGCATCTGGACTCAATCGGGAGACTAGACAGTGGCATAGCCTCATAGGCAACTTTTTACCGCGGTGAAATATCTCATTCCCATGGAAATTTCCTTTGTCACAGCCGCGGGCGGATAGACTCTTTATAAAAGTGACTATTAAAAGTAATAAAAGTTATAAAAGTACACATTAAAACGATCATTAAAGCATCTAAATAAGGTCATACTTTAAGTATCACTACATAGTATAACACAAAATCGCTGTCGCTGTCTGTCCGTCCCAGTCCGTCCCTATTATCGACAACAAAGTGGTTGTGTTGTTGATGGTCCCTATGTATGCTTTAAATCTTTAAAACTACGCAACGGATTTTGATACGGTTCTTTTTAATAGACAGAGTGATAAAACTTTCCTTGAAAATCACTCAATCTATAAGGATATAGGGACAGAAAAAGCGACTTTATTTTATCCTGTGTAGTGATTACGTTCTAGAAAAAGCGGGCAAGAAGCCGCGGGCGGAAAGCTAGTCTATAGACGCGTTTATCTAATAAAGTCTACATTCCATCGATAGTTAAATCACCTAAATAAGGTCAATACTATAATATTATATTGTATGCAATCGGGTCAGCTATTTTTACATCTTAAGTAACATCGCATTAGCCGCATACAAGCCGGTAATTTGAAGCAATAAGCCATACGAGTAACTTCCGGTATCGACATATTATAGCCGTCGCTATGGCAACGGAACGTTGTACATTGCGCGGTGACTACGTTATGAAGAAAGCGTTCGTTGCATCTTTTGCTCAAGCAGCAATGTATAGAGAGGGACAGAATGTGTTAAATCTTTTTGTAATGTACAGGATGGATTTTTATACTTAGAATAAGATTATCTAAGCGTTGAAGAGTTGCTTACTTGAACATTAGATAATAGTTCATTTATCGAGCAAAGGTTTATAAGCCTATAGCTACGCTAAGACCAATAGCAGCGGAGCAATGCAGAGAAAACCGCGGGGCACAAGCACAGCTAATAATTCATAATTATTAAATTTGTCTTATACTATGTATAATGTACATTCTTATAATTTCGTGAATCACCCCCTAATCCCATACAAGCAACACAACACGCGCCGCACATGCAATTAGGTCCCCGCGAAGCCCCGCAGCGGCGCCGCTTCCTCCGAACCGCGGGGTGAGCGTAACGTTACACCCTGTAGGTACGTAGGAAATAATCATTGATTTTAAATTTTTATATTCGTGAACCGGATCGGTAATATTTTGTCATTTTTTGATTGGCGAAAATTGGCGGGGCTCCTATTTCTGTGTATTTGGAAAATACATATCCACCATATAAAATAAATAAATAGTAAATACTTGTTATATATGAAATCAAGAGGTAAGTAAATGCATGTGAAAATTCATATGAACCTATCAATATCACGACCGTCTCCTTGGTACACACAGTGGTTGACGCGTGAGCGTAGAACCGAGGGAACCGATCTCCACCGGGAATCGAACCCAGGAAAGGTTCAATTCCCGGAGGTGATGAAGAAAAAAAAAATGTTTCGATCTGGCAGGACACAGAAGGCTGATCACCTGCTCGTCCTTATAGTAAATCGATCAGTGTAACAGAGTTCACTACCAATATCACGAAAATATCAAGCCGTGTGTTAAACCATAAATAATTGATAGATTGTTCAAGCTTCTACAATAGCAAGCCATAATTTCGTGTAGATTACGTGCATGTAGTATAATTTTTGAGATCATTGTTAGCAGTAAGTTGCTTCGATAGACATACATTATAACAATTCTAACACATACTCAGCTTACACACACCTCAGCTTATACATTCCTCACACGGCACACCACACACACACACGTACAGCCGGCGGGGCCACAAAAGCCCCGACCTTAATCCGATATAATCGAATAACGATATCGATTCACAAACGCTCCACATTCAATCGTGTGTGAAATCGATTCGGCACATGTCACCGCGCCCGCCGCGTCGTACGGTCAAGCGCGTTCCGCGTGCTAACTGTACCTACCTACTTGGTGAACTAAAAAATTAATATATCACTTTATTGTACACCCAACGACGCTATACGCTTACCTTGCACACCAATCTCTATATATAAAAATGAATCCCTATTTCCCTTGGTCACGGCATCACGCGTGAACGGGTAGACCGATTTCGATAATTCTTGACATGAGTATTTTAATACAACTTAAAGGTATTATAACCTTCACGAGTTTGACAATTTGCGAAGACGGGACGTCTGACGTAATAATAAGCTTTTTTGTACACCAAACAATATTGCACACCAATCATTGATAATTCTTATCAACAACAGGTAACAGGAACATTAAACCACACAATGAACTTGCATTAAACTAAGCTTCTTTTCCTTTTTCCACATACTTGTCTCTAAAACATCATAAACATTTGACACGGCTCTCACATCAATCAATCAATCAATCAACCAATCAATCAATCAGAAAAATCCACCTCACCAATCACCAACCCATCAACATTCTTATCTCTATACAAATAATATAAAGCTGACGAGTTTGTTTGAACGCACTAATCTCAGGAACTACTGGTTAATATTGAAACATTCTTTCTGCGGTAGCTGCTGGATACCTATCCAAATTTATGAAGCAGCAATGAATAATAAATATCGTAAAAAAATTAAACTAAATCACAATTTAGGTAATCCGAAAAAAAAAATGTATTGTCACCGGTTCTTGACAAGTGTACAAAGTTTGAATTAAAACTGTCCGTTTAAAGTGGGTCATGTCAAACATGCAGGTAAAGCTTACAAAAGCGTGTTAAAAATGCGGGTGATACCGCGCCGCACAACTAGGTCCACAGCAATCCACAAGAGCATTCAATCACCACTCGTCATTGACACCATGGGGTCAGCTGCGGGTTCAACGACCTCGCCGCCATGTGAGTCGTCGCGTCTTTCCAAACTATACAAGGCCAGTACGCAACGGTGTGAAACTAATCACGTATAGTTTGGAAATAACTTTTTTACAAAGTTCTTCCAATCTATACAACAGCAGTACGCAAATACTCGCGTATACTTTGTAGTGAAGTAAGTAAGAATAGCGCTCCAAAATATACAGCGCCAGTACGCATGCGGACTAATCGTGTATGTTTCGGAGTAAGCGCGGCGTATTTCCATTGCTCGCGTTTATATTATTGTATTGCTGTTTTGAAATCTATTATTAAAATGCATGTGTATTGTGTATGTAATGTTGCGTACTGATCGTATATTTTTTGTATCGAGGATGCTTGTGTCTTCGTTCCCGACTATACTGCACGACTTACAATTGACAATAGTGCTCAAATGTAAGAATCTAATAAGTCCAGAAGAAGACGGTTGCGAGGCGACGGAGCCCCGCGAAGCGGGGCTCCTATTTTTGTGTAGTTAAAAAAAACACGAACCTAACCTAACCCATAGGTAACCCTTATATCTGTTACCCATTTATTTTTCTAAGCTTACCTAATAATATTTTTATTCCATATTTCACTGAATCAATCAAGAAGAATAAAAGTAGATAGATATAGCTGTACAAGTCTTTGATTGCCATATATTTATTATTTCGCTCAAGCGTAAGTTGTGTAGTAGCTCTATTTAGTTATACATATTTTGCGTACTGATCGTGTATAGTTTGGAACGAAGAAGCAAGCATCCGCGTTACAAAGTATACACGATCAGTACGCTAAATTCGTGTATATATTGTAATAACAAACTTAAAAACAGCATTACAAAGTATACACGAGCTATGGCTGCGTTCTGGCTATGTATAGTTTGGAAATACGCTGAGTCGTCAATTACATCTTATTGTCTATGGGCGCCTAGTACCCGTACCTCCAGCGCTTATAAGGAAATGTCCTCCCACGGACGACGCGACGCGACGTGACGATTTTTTTATATATATTAATGATGGGGACAATGGGACGAGTTGAATGGATGTGAAATTGCGATAAAATCGAATGCGCAAGGCCACGATAAAATATCGAGGGATATGATTTTGCTTACACTGCCAACCACATTGAAAGCCATGACCGCTATTCTAAATCGATCACTTGAAACTTTAATTTTTCCATCTGCTTGGAAGATAGCTTTAGTCCGACCACTACCTAAAACCAATAACCCTTCAGAATTTAAAGACCTAAGGCCAATTAGTTTGCTTCCATATTTTTCAAAATTACTGGAAAGAATCGTGTACAATCAAATAGTTATTTATTGTGAAGAGAATAATATCTTACCGAAGTACCAATCAGGTTTCCGGAAGAGCCATAGCACCTGCTCGGCCTTGCTGAATGTTGTAGACGATCTCTTAACTAATGAAGATATGGGCAGCGCGTCTTTGCTCGCACTGTTGGACTTTTCGAGAGCTTTTGACTCGATCAATCTTGAACTCATGGTCAGTAAGCTTCGCTTTTATGGATTTGATGACGGCGCTTGCAAATGGTTTGATAGTTACTTGCGAGACCGTGTACAGAGGGTGATTCTGAACAACAATGATGGCTCTTCTAACGTCTCTTCGGAGCTCCTGTTGACACGTGGTGTTCCCCAGGGCTCGATATTGGGCCCCCTTTTGTTCATAATTTACTCGGCAGACATTACGCGGTGCCTTATCAACTCCAACTACCATCTATATGCGGACGACCTGCAAATATACTCTCGAATAAAATACGATAACGTTGCAGCGACTATGTCTGGTTTCTCAGCGGATTTGAGTCGTATTGCAACCTGGGCATCTAACAACTCTCTGCTATTAAACCCCGTCAAGTCCAAGTATATGTTTATCGGGACAAAGGGGCAGGTTCATAAAGCAAAAAATCTGAATTTGTCAATATCCATTGATGGGTTCCCGATTCAAGAAGTGGAAGAGGCTCGTAATTTGGGAGTGATCTTTGACAGTAATCTCAAATTCGAAAGCCATATTCTTGAAATTGTTAAAGGTTGCTTCTATCGTCTAAAAGTAATGTATAAGTTGCGTCCCTTTATTAATACGGATCTCCGACTCATGTTGTGCGAGTCCCTTGTCCTCTCTAGACTCAATTACTGCATTAATGTATTCGGGTCTTGTCTACTGGAACGGTCACGGAGGCTTTTGCAAAGAGTTCAGAACGCCTGTGCCAGATTCTGCTTTAACATTCCTGCCAGGTCCCACATAACACCTTTTCTGAACTCATCAAAGATGCTCAACATGAGGAATAGACACAAGCTCTTCACGGCATGCTTCCTGTTTGATCTTCTCAAAACCAAACGCCCATTGTATCTGTTTGAGAAGCTAGTCTGGCGTAGGGACACAAGCCGGAATCCGTTAAGACCCAATGTTGATGTGCTCTCAGTGCCGAAGCATCGTAGCATGGCTTTTCGTGGTTGCTTTAAATACTGTGCCACAAAATGTTGGAATAATATACCGCCGCCTATGCGTCAAGTTCGTTCCAAAATTACTTTTAAACAACAGTTAAAACGTCTACTTTTGGCAGAACAGCAGAGTAACAGCATAGTATTTAAAGCACCAATAAACTAATAAACTGATCAACTTATTATTTAAATTCATATTTATTTATTTATTTATTATCTATTATTTTGTATTATTTATCTGTTTATTATCTATATTATTATTATATTTATCTATTTATTATCTATATTATGATTATTATATAGCAGTGGAAAGTCGAAAGCACACCCTCCAATCGGTCTTGACAGAATACCAGCGCTGTAGTCGCAGCTTGCTGCGACTATGGCAGAAAGCTGAGTCAAGACCCTTTTCTGGAAATGCAGTGCACACACAGTACGAAATTCTCAGCGAACATGATGTCTAATTTTATGTCTAATTTTATGTATCGTACTTTCTTTCTTGTTCTATTTTGTGTTTTCTTCTTGTGTGTGTACCTTTTTCTAGGAATAAATGTTTTTTCATTTCATTTCATTTCATTTCAAATTGAATTGGACAGTTGATTCTCGAAAAGAAAGAGTGGAAAAAAAATGATATTATGTTTGAATTATAGTAAGTACCTATATGTTTAACTAGTCGGTCGCCCCAGCCCCATCCTTGTTCATCCTTATTAATATTATAAATCCGAAAGTAACTCTGTCTGTCTGTCTGTTACTCAATCACGCCTTAACTACTGAACCAATTTGCATGAAATTTGGTATAGAGATATTTTGATACCCGAGAAAGGACATAGGCTACTTTTTACCCCGGGAAATAGGATAGGTTTTATCCCGGAAATCCCACGGGAACGGGATCTATGCGGGTTTTTCTTTGACTGCGCGGGCGAAGCTGCGGGTGGAAAGCTAGTACATAATAAAAAAGCCTATGCTACCTAGGAACAGGTTTCTTCCGGCGAAAGAAATCTCAAAATCAGTTAATATTTTCATTACATAATATTATGTAAACATTCATTGTTTACATTCACACATCTATATTAATTATAAATAATCATTTGGTCTATTTTTTCATATGTACGTGATTCACAGTGATTCCTCCATTCCCATAAAACGATTTTCCATAGTAATATGTGCAGTCGAGCGCATGTGAGAAACATCAGTAATCTGTCAATATGACAAACAAATATTAATCTGAAGTCACTGTAAATAAGCGTTAGAGCAAACATCTGCTCAATATAAGCAAATACCTACATTAAGCAGTAACGAAAAGTATTATAATTTACCAAAAGTACCGACTTTCCCTAATCATTTACCGTTTCACTTTCTTGGAAGTCATTAAAAAAAATAAAAATAAAAACAATAACTGTAATTTTCAAACGCCGCGCCGTTATGCGTGAATGTACCTGCACTATTTGAAAATGGAAATTAGGCCGAACGTCGAACGCTGGCCGTTTTCGAGTAAAATTGAAAAAAAAATGGTGATAATTTCAAATTTAGAACGGGCGGAAGCGCATTCCTTGCTCGCGCGTCGTCTATTTCGGTCGTGTTCGCGCGCTCCACAAAATCTCTTATTTGGATAAAAATAAATAAGTAGGGCTGGATTCCATTTG
>CAJQZM010035302.1:0-13681 GCA_907164665.1 Colias nastes
ATATCATGAAATGAGCAAATTTACGATATGGCCACGACATATACATAAAAAAAAATACAAAAATAACATACCGGCCGAATTGATAACCTCCTCCTTTTTTTTGAAGTCGGTTAATAACTTTTAAATCTCTTTATAAACTACTTTCGTTGTGCTCTTGTTCTATCTCTTCACGCAACTCTTCCGTACTCCAGCAACACTCTCTCTCTTACTCTCACTTTTTAATTGATTTTGAATTTTTTGTTGTATGTGTATTCGGGACATACTACTAATATTATAAATGCGAAAGTTTGTGAGTCTCTGTTGTCTTTCCTATGTTATAGTGTAAAAGGGCTCGCAGTACATTTCAGATCTTTAAATTTATACTTTCAGCAGGAAATGCTATCATGTGGAACGATTTTTGTTATGGCACAATTGTTATGACTCTTATAGTTTTGGTGGTCTGGCGCGGTTCTGCATCAGGTGTTGAGATTTTCAAATTTATACTCTCAGTTTCTAAACCCCCTCCATTTTTTTAAATAATATATTATACAATGTACAGACACTGTTTTATTATTTGTATATATAGATAAATAAATATTTAAGTACATAACATATTTTTATTTCTTATATATCTACAGTCTGCCGTGGGCTCACGAGATGAGCCTACCACTGTATTAAAATCAACAACTATATATTTCTTATTTGTTAACTATCACTTAACTATCGATTACAAGGCTGATGATGTCTTACATCACTAAAGCGTTGAATGAACATTGAATGACGTTAATGAAATTTCAACCTTATTTCTATGCGTTGGTTCAAAGTTAAGGTTCAAAGTTATATCTATCAAAAATTAACGCCCTCTGTTGTCGAATAGCCGAATTTTTTCGTATTTGAAGTTTCTAAGCAAAAGGAAACAATACATCTCACGTACCCTAGGGATGTTATACTAAAATAAACCGTAAAGTCGTGAGTTAGGGTACATATTAAAATGCGAAATTTATTATTTAAGTTAGTTTTCACTAAAACCAAGCTGTCCAATAAAAGGCATAGTTTATTTGTGTGTACTGTTTAGCTATGCTATCGGTTTAAATGTGTTGATTTTGGCGACAGCGGTTTTCATACGATTATGACATTATAGCACTTCTATGTGTCTTGTTATTTAGATTTCTATGGCTATGCTTATAGTGTAGTATATATTTTATTATTATATACTACACTATAAGCATAATATAATATTTATTATCTGCGCTAGTGCCGCGCCGGTTGGTCTTATTTAAAAATTTTCCGGATCCTATGCGGGTGGCTCGTGTCCCAGCAGAAGGAACAATGGATTGATGATGATGATAATGAAATGAGAAAACTTGTCGGTCGGTTACGGTTTGACGGCTAAACTGCTATAATAAAATTTTCGTGTTACAATGTTATTGTTACCATACTCCTCCGAAACGGCTGGACCGATTCTCATGAATTTTGTATGTTTATTGAAAATCGGCAGACGGCAATCATCCTTTTCATCACTTTTTCATACCCCTATGTGACAAAAGTACGGCAGAACAACGTTTGCCGGGACAGCTAGTTAAGTTTAATTATAACTAGCGGTCCGCCCCGGCTTCGCCCGTGGTACATATTTCGCAATAAAAGGTAGCCTATGTTCTTTCTCAGGGTCTAAAGATTGTCTGTGCCAAATTTCATCAAAATCGGTCCAGTAGTTTATGCGTGAAAACCATACATACATACAAACCTTTCCTCTTTATAATATTAGTATAGATTAAGTAGGTATTCCTTTTTTTGTTTTATTTTTTAATTTCTAATGCTTGTGGAATCTATTAGAAATAAAATTGTTATCAGAATATTAATCCCTATCCATTTTAATTGTTTGATAAACAAGGTGTAATATCTATGTGTAAATTCCACATACCTACGACGCGACGGATCGGACTTTTCGTTTAGAAAATATGATTTGTTAAAAATTCTATAAGTAAGAAAAATATTCCGATTTGTACATTCTGTTTTACGTACCGAATTGTTCTAAATGAATGGATATGGTGGTATGAGACAAGGACATACCGACATACCCATGTAGTTAGGTACTTAGATAAAAAAAAGCGATAGTAAAAGAAATGCTTCGGTAACGAGAACTGAGTGGGTGAAACTGCGGATGACTTTTTAAAAATTATAATATTATGTTTATTACGAATTTACGATTACTACCCGAGCAATTTTAAAAATTATTTTACATTTAGATTTTAGGAAAAAACATTCTATAATTTTTTTGGGGAGAAATTAGCTAAAACCGGCTTGTTATACTTAGTTATATTTCAAAGGTGAGTTGTATAGTTATGAAAAACTAACTATGTGTATATCATTTTGTTTGTTGTATCCAAGTTGTATCATTTGTATTTTCAAACATATCTTAGATTAAACAAAATAGTACACATGGTCCATTGAAAAGTTACATTTGGGGTTGCATTTGTTAGAGGACGCAATTTTATTTTTTTGATGTGTAGGGGTGGTCAGTGTGAAGCTATCACCAAGTTTGTGGGGTCGCCACCCTTGTCCCACGGCCGCCATCTTGAAAATAGCGGTTGATATGGTTTTTACGATATATCTCTTAAACTATTTATTTGATAAAAAAAATTTGTTTACATTATTTGTTGCAAATTAAATACTCTACAACTTTGATCCTGCAACTTTTTGTCGTAGAACTATAAATAAAAAAGTTATAAGCGAAAATGTTCAGAAATTAGAGATATTTATATTTCTCAATAAAACTTTTTTTTATAATTTTACGTAGAAATGATATTTGACCATTTTTGTAGATTGTTTTTCGAGGAACAACTTTTATATACAACATTTTTTCATTAATTAAATAGCTAAGGTTTTACAGCGCTCCGAAGTGAGTACTAATTTTCAGTACTCTGAACTATACAGTATACTTATATTATGTGTGTACTAATAATAATTTGTCATCAGTAATGGTTTTTCTTGTTATTAAAATATTTTTAATAATTAATTTTGCAATATCACTAATAATTAATTATTGAATCTTTTCCCCACCACCCAGGAGGTAGAGTCTGGAAGCGCGACTTTTTTTTACGTCGAAAAGCAGGTCTGAAATGTTCTGCAGTGTGCTTCTATTGTTCTGGAGTATGAGAAAAGAGCCAATAGCCAATATATGTATAGTTAAGAGTACTGAAAAATAGTACTCACTTCAGAGCGCTGTAAAACCTTAGTTATTGACGTTATGAAAAAATGTTGTACATAAAAGTTGTTCCTCGAAAAACAATCTACAAAAATGGTCTGATATCATTTCTTCGTAAAATGATAAAAAAAAGTTTTATTGAAAAATATAAATGGCTCTAATTTCTGAACATTTTCGCTTATAACTTTTTTATTTATAGTTCTACGACTAAAAGTTACAACACCAAATTTGTAGAGAATTTAATTTGCAACAAATAATATTAACGATATTTTTTTATCAGTTAAATAGTTTAAGAGATATATCGTAAAAACCATTTCAACCGCTATTTTCAAGATGGCGGCCGTGGGACAAGGGTGGCGACCCCACAAACTTGGTTTTAGCTTCACACTGACCCCCCCTACACATCAAAAAAACAAAATTGCGTCCTCTAAAAAATGCAAGGTTAGGGCTAAAAAATGTAACATTTCAATGGATCAACAGGTCATTTGCGTCAAAACAAGTCATAACCCAAAAACCTCGTTGATCTCGTAATTTTTAGAATATTTTACACACGGACATCTATAACATTGTTTAAAAAATTAGCTAATAGCTTCCCGTTTTACCCTTTTGTGGGTGAAGGGTGAAGTTTTATTTTTCTTTTGATTAAATTATAAATTATAAGGAGCGCGTACTTAGGTCCTAAATTGATGATGCTATCGGTTTTGTTGATCTCGATATTATGTACAGTGTACTTATACATATATTCTCACCATCGGTTGCGACCATACTCGTCTATCAATAGTAGTTAGTTAAACTGACAAGATTCAAAGATACCAAAATCGTGACCTTACTCCGCTTTACTCCATGACGTGACGGTATTGCAATGACGCGACATTCAAATTTTACTCTCAACGCACCTAAAGAAGTTTCACTTCAAAAGTAATTTTTAAAGAGTAATTATTATATTAATTTACACGAGTTACAGGTACAGGCGTTGCTATGGACGTTGCACTGTCCTATACCTACCAATTACTGTGATTTGTGGACATTCTGACGGAGTGTGACGTGTTTCAGCGCAAGGTAAATAAATGCTAGTTTGCCTGTTTACGTTTAGTCAGTATCACACTGTAGTGTGCGTCGGTGTACTATTGTACAGCGAATATTAATTAAGTATTATCAATGGGCAGTGAGCAATGAGTTATGAGTGAGAATACCCGAATCTGTTTTATTGACATTTTTATGTAAACTGATTTTTGGATGCGCGGGTGCGGTACCTTGAAAGAAACTGTGTAAGTACCGTTTAATTTTCTATACAATCGAGTTTTAATATTATTTTTATTTACTTTTAGACATATCGTTACATATTTTCACAAAAAATAAAGTGTAGGATTTATTTAAAAATAGTTTTAGTAAGTACCTATTTAAAATTAAAATAATTTTGGGCTACTTAGCCTTTTGCATGACTTTTGTAAGATTTTTTTTTATTAATTTTTTTAATTTTTTTCTCTTAATCTAATCTTTTTAAATAATATCTACAAATCCTTCAGGTTTTTGTTTGCACCTAAACCTTTGAGGGTTGAACTTGTTATTAATTATGTACTAAGCAGTTCAATAAAGAAACGAATCTTCAATGGCGGCCAAAGCTGACTTTGACAGATGGTAGGATCAGCAAAAAAGAAAATAAAAATAACGTAAATTGATAATTATTTTATTAATTATTTCAAATTGTTTGTTGACAAACTTTTTTGTTATTGTATTTGTGTATTTATATGAATTATCATATTTACGTATACAGAATGTAATAAAATCCCCATAATACTTGTAATAAGCCCATAAAACTGAACAACTTTTCCCAAAGAACATATTTTGTCAAATTCCAATAAAACATTATTTACTTTCGCAAATGCATAATTGTCATTGTAAATTTATGATAAAAACTATTATAGGGAAAATCAAATACATTTTAGTGATTTTATTTTTCCCTTTTTTTTTGCATACCGTACGGCCGTGTGTGAGCGAGAGGGAATGATAAGCGCCGCCATTGAAGATTCGTTTCTTTAAAGAACTAGGTAATACCTATTTTAATTAGATAGTTCTGATTTTTTTTATTACTTATAGCTGTTATGACCTTTATAAAACTGATCGTGAAGAAATGTTGAAAAGAGCAAGTTAGTTCGTCATTAATATTATAAACAAAAAAAAAATATGCATGATAATTTTGTTTGTAATCGGACAACAACTAAAAAGAGAACGGCTACAACGATTTAATATAAGTAGACTAAAATATTATGATACTTAGATACTAAACTTATAAAAATTATTGTAAATTATTTTTTAAGAAATATTGTATGTTTGAGTGTTTACTCAGTTAAATAATAAATGCATGTTATTATGCAAGTGTCACCTTATTATGAGGTTATCAAGAGACTATCATTGAAGTTCGTAACTTACGTATATACCTACCTATTAATTTATGTTAGGTAGGTGTATCGAAATTATCCTGATGTTGATATGACATCTATGATCTACGAGCTACATCTACGATCTTTTTCACTTTTGAACTATGTATTTACTATTTAGGTACCTATTTCAGGAGAATACAATACATATACATATACATTATATTTTCACTATTGGTATGTTAATCATTTTAATAGTTTGCGAATACGTAATACACGTTAATTTAAATGATTAGGTAGTTAGGTGTGTAAATGTAGTTTTTAATTGTGTTTCCAGAACCGCCTGTTATATACAATCTGGTTTTAATTTGGTTATAAAATATATGATGAGACAAAAGTGTCTCATCATAACTATTATATTTTTTAACTAAAAAGTTAATTTACGATAAACCGATGTTTCAGAGCTAATCACATAATAAAATTATATGAATAAATTGTCCTAATTAGTACGTAAAGACACATTTGGTTCTAAGCAATCTAACAAAGAGCATTGTAAACAAAACTAATTTAATTTATGATTACGCATCATTATAAGCAATAAGCATTTTGTTATATTCATGTGCATAATATTGTGAACTCATTATTTTTTGCGCTTTGGTATATGTAAGTAAGTATACCCTACCTATTTATAATTTACCTATATACATATTCACTTACTATTTATAATCACTTTACTGTCGAAAATGAACGTTTAGGTAAGGTTTAGGTATACATTTTAGATGGGCTATGGAATTACAAGGTATTCATTTCACGTTGTGTATTTAATCGATTTCAGTTAGAATACTGTAAGTAACTAATATTCTGGAAGACTGTAACTATTCTGGTAGAATTTTCCGAAGGAAATAAAAAATGTTTAGGCACGTTATCAAAACATAACAATTTATTTATTTAGTTAAAGTGATTTGTGGACATTTAACTTAATCGGAGATTGAGTTAAAACTTAAAATCTTATGTGTAGGTATAACCAATTATAGAAATAACCAAGAGATAACTAATAGTTTAAACACAGTTTAAATATGAATGAATTTTTTAGCTTATCTAACCTTTTTTTGAGTATGTTGTTGTGTTGTTAACATGTTGTGAAAGTTGACGGTGACTGACCAATGACTGACCATGTCTTGTAACATCATAATGATATTTGTCAGAAAAAAGCAGTTCTAACGTTATTACGAAATTATCAAAATAAGAAAATATACTTCAGTGATATATATAACTATATTTATAACTATCACAAAATACCTATATGGATATCAAAATAAGTGAACGTTTCATGTAAATAACTGAAATTAAAAATATTTGCAGTTTATTAGTCAAATTATTATTGAAGTATAGTAGATAGATCCTACCAGTATTTAACTTAGTATTTAATATAGGTATGCGGAAGAAATATTAAAATTTGGCAAAATAAATGTGTTAAAATATGAATAGTAAGTGAGTATAGTAGGTTTAGTTCCTATCGCATTTTTTTATGAATAACATATTATTTTGATTAACTATTCTTTGTTTGTTTTAGATATCATACATGTGATAATTTATCAGAATGGCTGCCTTCGATGTTGTGCTCGGATGCGTGATGGCCCTTCTCATCATACTATTTTCCATTAGTTCTATTGCTAGGTATTACATAAAGGTATGAATACACATACGTAGTTGTATATTGATCACGTAGAAAGAGTTAGAAATGTATCGATTATTTTTCACGTTTCTGTTTCAGTTTACATTATTTGCAGTTCTATCGCTAATATTTGCAACAGCACCCCTTCCGCTCATGCTGTTTAGACCTTTTGACCCCAAGAACGCTTTGTAAGTGATAGTTCCGTGGTAAACATACAGATTACGATGTTATTCAATATTTATTAGTTATCTGGGCGTACTAGAAATTTTAGATTATTGTAGAGATTCAAATTTAATCACTTTTTTAGATTACCAGCAGCCCTTTTGAGGTTTTCTGCTCGTGTTTTGGGTATTCGATGGACTGTACGAGGAGTCGAGAACGTTGACGACTCCAGAGGTGCCGTGGTGCTACTCAATCATCAGAGTTCCTTGGATCTATACAGTAAGGGCACAATTTATGAAGAACGATTTTCATTTAATGCATTTTAAGTGAAAACCTCCAATAAATTACACTACTTAAAGATTTTAATCCCGAATCTGTAATAACAAAATAATTTTGACTATTGAACATTGAACATTTTAATTATAGAATACGTAATAATGAGAGGAAATAAGAAATGTTTATCTAATCAGCTGTTTTGTTAACATGACTAATTAACCTAAATACCTAATAATATCAGCCTAATCAATGGAGACACGATCGATACTTTCTAGTAGGTAGAAATATATAATTATATACAATTATATTTAGCTTGTAATTTTTATTGAATGTTATTGAATTTCTTATTTTAATAGATAACGTTGTTATTCAATCATTATGACACCCACGCAGGTGCGTAGTGACTTGTGGTAGGTAGATATATTATCTCACAAAATATGCTTTCATAATATTATTATGTATATCCTTTTTGTAAACACAAGACACTTGATTCTCTTTCATCTAAACCTACTCCACCCTTTCCGCCTTTCCATATTAGCCAATTCTCTGTCGCCGACGTTAAAAAGAACATTTTGTCCATCACTTCTAAGGCTGTAGGTGTTGATTGCATTGGTCGTAATATGATCATCCCCATCCTTGATCTGATCGCTCCTGTTATAACCGATATCCTCAATTTTTCCATCTCTTCAAGTACTTTTCCTCATTCGTGGAAAAGCGCTAATATAATCCCTCTCCCCAAATCTAAAAATCCTTCTACCCTCTCCGATTTTCGTCCTATATCTATATTACCTTTCCTTTCGAAAGTCTTAGAGCGGTTAGTACAGCAGCAACTCTCAAGATTCCTTAACAAAAACAACCTTCTCGATCCTTTCCAGTCCGGTTTCCGTCCGGGTCATAGTACGGCCACTGCGTTAGTCAAGATCACAGACGATATTAGACTGAGTATGGACAAAAGGCAGCTCACAATACTTACAATACTTGACTTTAGTAACGCGTTTAACACAGTTGATCACGATGTTTTGTTGAGCTTGCTACGCGTTTCTTTTAATATGTCTCCGGCAGTGATTAATTGGTTTAGCAGCTATCTCGGGGGCCGCCGGCAGCGCATTCTACTGGACGAGTGTTACTCATCCTTATTACTTCTGGCGTTCCTCAGGGTAGTGTGCTCTCTCCCCTCCTTTTTTCCTTATTTATCAACTCCATTGCTTCGAATATTTCCGGTCTCTACCATATGTACGCGGACGATTTGCAAATTTATTGTCATTCATCACTTGAAGACCTAAGTGGGAAAGTAGCACTCATGAATGATGATTTACGTACCATTAGTAATTGGAGCCGCGACCATGGTCTATGCATTAATCCGAAAAAATCGCAGGTGATTATTATTGGGAGTCAGTCGCTTATATCTAAAATTGATTGGTCCTCTATGCCTAAAGTTTGCATAAATACCACTGACATTCCATACAGTTCCACCGTTAAGAGTGTTGGTGTTTTTATTGACGAAACTCTTTCGTGGACAAATCAAATTAAAGAACTGAGGAAAAAAGTATTTGCAGCAGCTGGCTCTCTCAGACGACTCCGAAACTTTCTACCTATTCCCACTAAAATTGCTCTTGCTCAGTCCCTTCTCCTATCCCTGTTTGACTACGCAGATGTCTCCTATCCTGATCTCCTCCAATTCCAACTTGATAGTCTTGAGCGTCTCCAGAACTTCTGTGTGAGATTTATTTTTGGTCTGCGTAAATATGATCACATTAGTGAATACCGCACAAGACTCAAGTGGCTCCCTGTCAGACTCCGCCGGGACTCTCATATCCTTAACCTTTTGTACTGCATCCTTTTCTGTCCCAAACACGCCTTCCTACCTAAAAAATAATTTCCAATTCTTGAGCTCCTCCACCCGTTCCCCACGATCCTTTAATAAACTCCTGTTGTATGTTCCTGTACATAGATCTAATTTCTATGATAGCTCCTTTACGGTTCGTGCTATCAAGCTGTGGAACAGTCTGCCTGACAGGATCAGAAGAGCTGAGACACTGAATGAGTTCAAAAAGCAAGTATATAATTACTATTTATCTTTATGAAATGTATATTTGTGTGTATATGTATAATATATTATATTAATTTGTAGTATACTCATTTATTTAACTATGTATAGTATCTTCTTATGTGTATATATATATAATGTTATTATAAATAGTGTTGTGCACCATCGACCTCAATTTATTACGTAATTCTCATGATCCTTGACCTAAGGTTGCCTGGAAGAGATCGCTGTATTAGCGATAAGGCCGCCTTTTTGTACGTTTTTTCTATTGTTTGTGTTTTTTGTTATTATTTTGTTACTGGTGCAAATAAAGTATTCATTCATTCATTCATTCATTATTATGATGTTAGGAGAAAATTCGTTCACTCTATTCCGGTCAAGATATTACTTCTTATACTATCTCCGAAAACTAGTTTTTACGCTTTTTAACCACCTTCTGACATAATTTCATTATTGAGCTATGTTTAGACCTTATATCATTATAAGGTTTAGACACAATTAAAGATTTCTTATGCATATTTTGATAATTTCCGTTGTTTTCGATTTCTTCTTACTTACGATATAAATTATTTTGCCAGGTGAAATAAGAGCAGGTATTTCCAAAGTACGTAGTTACAAATTTTCTTGTCTCGATTTCAGTATTAGCAGTGCTATGGCCTCTGATGGCGCGATGCACCGTGGTGTCGAAGCGCTCTCTGCAGTTCCTGGTACCATTTGGCACTGCGGCTTGGCTCTGGGGCACTGTTTTCATCGATCGAGGCTCTGCCCATTCCGCACGGTCCGTGCTAAACCAGCAGATAGAAGCTGTTCGTGATCATAAGGTTTGAAATACGCGCTATTGTTTGCAAATCCAGATAATAAATTTTTACTTGGATTAAACTAAAACGGCTCAACGAATATGGATACAATAGGCATGACGAAAGATTTTGAAATCCTCTTCCATAATGTGTGTATACGTTTACTATACAAGAAAAACCCTATATTTCGGTAATATACTTAAATTTAACGAAGATAAAAGCCATTTTTCAAAAAATATTTATTAACTGTGCTAAAACAGCTCGCAGGTGTCATGGCGTAGGCGTGACGTCACTCTTTAGTAAATACGTAATTATTTGTACGCATTGCGAAGAAAATTAAAAAAATATTTATTTAATATGTGTTATAAAAACTAATTTCAAAGTTTATAAGTGGTGTGCAGTATTGCAGTGTGAATCCACATAAAAATAATGCTCAAAAATGTGTTAGTAATTATTTCAAGCGAGAAAATAATAAGAAATGATTGTATAAAGTTGGCGCGGAGAACCCCGAACCATGTATTCGTGAATTCGCAATTATATTTCTGTTCTGAGTCGATAAAGCATACGTGAAACAATAGAAAATAAATAAAAATGCGTATTCTCAACATATTCATAACAACAAAACACATCTGACGTGAGTTGTTTACTTAAGCGTGACGTCACGCGTGTTTTAGTCAAAATGGCCAACTGCAGAATTTCAATGTTTTATTTTATTGATAATCTCATTAATCTTAATGTTTTTAAGATTTCTAAGTCACTATATTTAATTTATTTATTATACATTTTCCCTTAAAAATACTAATACGATCATTTATGGATACTGTCGTCATGCCTATTTAGCAAACTTTGTAAAATAATGATTTTAGTAATACGAAGGGTTTTTCTATCCTAGTATTGATTCAGTTAAGGAAAACGTAAAATTTGGCGTTACCTTGATTCTTCCTCATGGAAGTGTGTCAAAGTCAAAAATTACAATGCGTTTGCAATACCTACGTGTAGGTATTCTGATTAGTTTTCCTAGCAGTGTAGTTTGGTTGCATCTCGCCTTGACAGAGAATTTACTCGGTTTATCGCAGACAATCGATGTAAGCGTACTTATCACAATGATAATACCCACTGCTATAAACTATTAGGGAATAACATTAAAACTGACGCAATAGTTAGTACACTAACAATTAACATGTATTTACATTTAAAATGTAATGAATATTTAAAATTTTAAGTTTATTTTATAGCGTTGGTAGTTAAGAGATAAGTAATCACAATGTTGCATTATGGATCGTTGCATACTTACTATCTTTAGCGTAGGTAGGTTTAAACGATGTTAAACATTTTAATGCTCTTAAGGCGTGGTCGCGTCCGACAAATGTTCATTTACACAACTATACCAACATCCGAGTTGGACTTTTGCATTGAACTATGTACTTACTATGCCATTAGATAATATGTAAACATCCTATTGTTTATGTTTAACACGCAGTTTCATCTAGCTAGATTCAAGATTGTTTTTTCTACTTTTACAGTCAGATGAAGCACGATAACAACAATTTACTTCATACCAAACAAAATTAAAATTTTATAAAAACTTAATTTCATAACTTTTCTTTTACCTGAGAAGTTTTATAAAAAGTTATTAATAATGTTAAGTACGAAAATAAACAATAAGGATGCGGGTATACGAAAATAGTAGATGAACTAAAATCACGGTAATATTATAATAATACATATTAGAGTCTAATAAAGGACCAATCAAGGACATATCTACGATATTATTTTATTTGTTGTATGTATCTAGAACACGTAGATATGCTATAGGTACCTATCTATTACGGAATAAATAGGCACTAAACATTGGAAACACTCAAAGGGCAGTAGGTACAAAGTTCGCCGGGTCCGCTAAGTATCGGTAGGTACTCATAATGTTTTAAACAAATATGAAAGTAAATAATTATCACGGAACAAACATTATTATCGGCTGGGAACGGAATAGACGATATCATTATTTCATTTTATATCCGCAAATTAATTAGGGATATTTACTTAGAGAGAAATTTGCGTTGAATATGATAATTATAGGTCATTTTAATAAAGCAATTAATAAATGACAAATACGCATCAAAGATTGTTTGTTATTAATCTATTAAAATCGTACAGAATATAATATTTTCAGTAACCATGAGGTAGTTACTTAGTATTTATTATGATTTATGACCTAACTAATTAGGTAGGTATGACCTCCAGCAAATTAGCGTTTGCATAATATTTAGATACCCTGCAACTAACAACTTGCAATATTTTAGAAGCATTCGTTAACGAATTTGATTGATTGATTCAATTCATACCAACATAATTTTCTTACAGACAGGTGGATATTGCTTTCCCTTTAATAGTAGTTAATCGTTAATTAAATCAATTAAAGTTCAGAAATTTAGGGAAATCTGTATAGAAAACATCTAAATTATGTAACCTTAAATATTTTTAAACTAAGAATTATAATGGCATCTAGTTACATATAAGTAAGTACATGTTCCTACAAAGCATTCACCCGCGTCACTCTCATTAGTTAATCACTAATTGGGACCTCAGAATAAACAATTATACTTCCTTGTCATCGGGAATTACAGTTGAATTAATTAACTATTACAGCGTTGCAACCTTTAATATATTCATTTAAAAATTTAATCAAAATATAACTCACTATAAAATGTAGATTAAACTAGGTACGGAATAGTCGAGTTAGCTGTATATCTAGATTTTAGATGATTCATAAACGATGACACATATTATAGTGATGACACTGCAAGGATAATTAATTTTCGTATTTTCGAAGCTAAAAATAAAATCCCGGTCCTCTGAACCTAACATTTTACACATAAGAGTAGATATGATATACTAATACCTACCCCTTCCCGGAATTGCAAATGCTGAGGTGTGATGATGTCGTGGCCATATCGTAGATTTGCTCATTTCATGAAATGGCCAATTTAGTTTGGCCAGATCGTTAAATCGTCAACGTTTCACGATTTGGTCATCCACATTTGGCCAGATCGTCGATCTGGCCAAACGTGGATGGCCATTTCACGAAATGCGACCATTTTTGTTTCTTTTGCTTCTGGCGTTGTTTATTAAAGTCTAACCTAACCTAACCTAACTGTTTTCTAT
>CAJQZM010035304.1:0-14840 GCA_907164665.1 Colias nastes
AAAAGGAATTAGATTAGTTTGAGTTGAGTGACCCCTCCGGAAGCCATATATATATATATATATAGATAGTTTGCTTGAACGCGTTAGATTTTTTCTATAAGTTTGCGCGCATTGCTTTATAAGTGTTATTATATACTAGCGGTCCGCCCCGGCTTCGCCCGTGGTACATATTTCGCAATAAAAGGTAGCCTATGTTCTTTCTCAGGGTCTAAAGATTATCTGTGCCAAATTTCATCAAAATCGGTTCAGTAGTTTATGCGTGAAAACCATACATACATACAAACCTTTCCTCTTTATAATATTAGTATAGATAGCTCATTTATAGAGTAAGTCTATAGGATAATATATATCCTATAGCATCACGCTATGGCCAATAGGAGCGGAGTAATGCGAGTAAAACCGCGGGTATTAATCATCGAGATATATGTACACTAGAGAGGTTATTCCAAACAAAAACATTGCGCGCGGCCGATGTGGTGGGGTACGTGTGGAACGAGCGAGGCGTGGCTTCAAGTTCAAAGATTAAGCAATGCGTGCAGATGCGACACATTGTGCAATCTGTTTACTCGGTACTATCTGGTGGTACTGATACTAGGGAATTAATAAAAAGAGGATTTTATATTAAACTATGTATTTTAATTTCCTTTAAATAATATCAATTTAGTAAGCTTTTGTCGTTTTGTGTAGTAATCAATAGTTTTATCAGTTTTTACTTCATGATGTAATCGAATTTTGGAGTATTGGTTTATAATAGCCCTAATTAAATGGATACGATGATTCAATGTTGATGGCGTTTACGTATAAGAAACTCACATTTTGAAAAATCTCACGTGAGATTCGAGGATGGGGGAGGGGGTTGAATAAAATCTCACGACATCTCACCAGGGGGGGAGGGAGCGGCAGAAAATTAAAAAAAACACCTCACGTAATTTATGGACGCCCCCTTACTCGATCACAATTTTTGTAACGAATGTGAAAGACGAAACAATAAATACGCAAAGCGGCTTTTACTATAAACGGAACTACATTTAAAAATAATAATAATAGTTTAAAAAAACTAAAAAACACGCTTTTAGGTCGGTTTTCTATAAAAAGCGTGTTTTTTATTTTTTTTTAACTATTATTTATTTTATCAAATTAGTGTATTGTCATCGGTCCTCAATAAATCTACAAAGTTTGAACGAAATCTGGCCGTTTAAAGTGGGTCAAAATCGCGCCCAAAGAAGTCGGTTACAAACATACAGGTGAAGCTAATATAAAGCGTGTAATATACTTTATTTATTGAGTTATAAGGTTGCTTCCATTCTGTTTATTTACATTCTCAAAAACATCAATCGCCGCAGAGGCGGCTTGCGACAAAGGCGGCTTGTGTCAAAGGCCTCGGCGATATCATTTAAGAACATAATATTATGTACTTTAGGCAAACTTGTAATAAGATCTATTTTACTTTCTTATTAGTCCATTTGACAAGGATATTGGGTAAGATACCTATTGGAATAATTTTATTATTATGTATGTACTTATTAAATCCGCGAATAAAAAAAATGTTTAGTCGCGAATATAGAAATTGGGTCGCATTTTTTTAATCCGCGAATAGTGAAAACGTGACTAAAGGAAGCGCGATTAAGGAACTTTTACTGTATTAGTTTCTGTGAATGTTGTGTTTATTTGTAATTGTTGTGCATAATAATTTATAAATCCTATTGGAACAACTGTTGATGAACATTTTTTTAATAAATAAAAATAGGTAAATAAATAAATATTACTTAATATAACCTACCGTTTTACTTTGCGTAGTCGGGTAAAAGTATAAATATTTAGGTACTACAACACGGTAATCTTTCCTAGTATATATTGTATATATACATAGTTAAAAAATCCAGTTACATTTTTTTAACAGACTCATCGATAGTGTCACGTCTGTGCTGTTAGTCTATGAAAAATGGCGCGAAACGCAGAACGCGTGGTGATTTTTCGCAAAATGATAACAATATTAGTAAAATGCATTACTTACTCATAATAAGGAAACTTACTGGTGAAAAGTCACTCCTCGGGCTTTGTTTGTATTATGGGAACTGTTAAAACAATATCTTAGCACACACGAAGGCATTTTGAACAGAGCAATAACACGTGTTGACGCGGCAAGCGGGGGGCACAGTCCGGCACAGACTAAAGAGACTTGTGATTCTTGCCTCTAGCTCGTGTTAAAGAGAGTGTAGTAGCGATCGCCTCTCTAGTACGTAGTACATACTATCTCGATGGTATTAATAGTTTTTAAATATTTAAATGTCTTTAAATATGTTATAAAATTATGATATTATTACATCAAGTGAAAATGCGCCACTAACAGACAGTATCATCTTAATATTTTAATAGCACACACACACAAAAACTGCTCCCATAATTCCATTGTTTTTTCAACGTTTAAAAAACCCGTTTGAATCATACAATACAAGAATAATAAAATAATTAACGCTTATCAACGAGACGGCGCTTGAAGCCATCTTCTCATCAAGTAAAGAATAATATTCATCACTACATAGTATAAAACAAAGTCGCTTTCTCTGTCCCTATGTCCCTTTAAAACTATACGCAACGGATTTTGATGCGGTTGTTTTTAATAGATAGAGTGATTCAAGAGGAAGGTTTTAGTATATAATTTTTTATGTTTTAGACAAAGCGGGCGAAGCCGCGTTCGGAAAGCTAGTTATTATTAAAAAATTGACTGCTTTATTCATGTAGAGTCTACATGAATAAAGCAGTCAATTTTTTAATGTAGACAGTCAATATTATAATTCTGATGATTGCAACGACACCTCATACATTTAGTCGTCCATTTGAAAAATTTGTTTTTCATGTTAAGGTCCACTGAAACATTGGCTATATTAATTTTAGTTTTTGTCTAGTAACTATGTGGTTCAACTCTAGTGTGTAGTAAGTAGCAGTCAGTAGGTAATACTTCACTAAAATTCACTCAACTACATTTCTTGGTCATCAAAATACTGAATTATATTATCAAAACCACTCAGTCATTGCAATAACAAAACCAATCATCCATACATACATAGATACTACATTATTATAAAACCACTTCAGACTGCCCGGCAAAAAACAAAACCATCAACACCAATCAATATAATTGTTACATCTACCACATTCATTTGAAATGAGCAAAAAAACATACTTAGAAACAAACATTTCATCTTCATTTACAATAATTTCAAATCATACTATTACTACTAGTATAGATAAATGTGCTATTACATCACAAATACAACAATATTACGCTAACATAATTATTGAAATAGTTAAAAAAACACGCTTAAACTCATTAAATAATTGTATTATCACCGATTCTTGATGAGTGTATAAAGTTTGAATTAAATATGTTCTTTTAAAGTCAAAAATGAATTTAAGAGTCGGTTAAATACAAACATACATATATGAAGGTAATTAAAGCGAATAATCCTACAAAACAATTAGAAATTACTCCCACCAATTTGAATGAAAAAAAAGGAAGAATTTATCGCGATTTATTCAAACTACACACTAGATTCCGCGCAGCAAAAACTTCAAATCACTCGCAAAGGAAAAACATTGAACGCATCGTTCATTAAACTTGAAAACCGGTTCATGAGGATTCCCCATCGCCATTCTTCTGTGATAGTTCCAAATCACTCCGTATCACTACTATAGCTATACAATATTACAATATACTCAGTATGTACCGCGCATCCCAACGGGAAGGACGTGCCGCGCGCGCTCTTGATAAATTAATTACAAAAAAAAATCCGAAAATGCCGCCGCTATATGTAATATCTGCGATAGTTGCAACCTATATCTGCTTGGTGCAAGGACGTAAGTTTCATATCCTGCTTACGTAATCGAGTCGGAGTGTTAGTTGTTTTTTTTTTATTGTTTAACAACATTAAGGAAAACATCGCGTTATTACAATCAATATTATCTAAATTTCTGTGTGTGTTCCTAATTGCTGTGTTCGCGAGGATATATATTATTATATTTAATAATTATGTGCTTGGTTTCGTTAAATTCCAAGAGATCGTTGAGAAAGATTCACTGTTATCTATATGTGTTTTAATATTTCATAATAATATCGTGAATACTAACTAGTAAGTCCTGTTATTTTTAAGGTATTTGATACAATAATATCTGTGTTATTTCAATCAAATATCGATCTATTGGTATGTTAATATACAATAGTATAAACTGGAATTTGTATGTCATAAAATAAAACCATCAAATCATCTTCCTAAAATAAAAAGATTGACATAACAAATGATGTCATTGCGCCTTAAATCTTGACTATATTACCGAAATCAATTAGTTAATATACGTATAAGTTTAATTACTTTTATATCAGTGCATGTAACTTAAGAAATAATATGAAACAAATTAATTAATTGAAAAGATATTGTGTCAACTATCAATCGTCAATTACAATAATTTAGAGGAGATAACTTTTAATTTGAAATTCAACCTTATCTAAATAACTAGCTGTGCCTCGCGGTTTTACCCGCGTGGCTCCACTCCTGTTGATCTTAGCGTGATGATATATTAAGACTTAGACTATAGCCTTCCTTGATAAATGGGCTATCTAACACCGAAAGTATTTTTCAAATCGGACCAGTAGTTCCTGAGTTTAGCGCGTTCAAACAAACAAACTCTTCAGCTTTCCTAAAAATTACAGTAGATACTTATTTACCTACTTCATTTGAAATATAAAATCCCTAGAAAAAAAATGTCTATGTAAGTATTTAAAAAATCCCAAAACTGCAACTACCATATTCACTTAGACGCGACAACTTCATATATTCATTAAAAACTTAATTAGTTAAGTACCTTCTCATTCAGTCATCACAGTTTTTACTCATTTAATACGACAAATTAACTAATGTCTGTTATAAATAGTTAATCATTTTAAAACAATATTAAGATTATAATTCAACTATATTAAGATTAAAAAATACTACGCTATTTTTAGAATTCACTTGATTAGATTAATCAATTTAATTTATAAAATGCGATATTCGAAACACATATTTTCATGCATTTCAAAACGTTTATAACGAATGGTCAATCAATATAGAAAACACAACAAAATTGCTAACTCAACTTTCATATAATGAAAAACATACGATAAGTGTAACTATAAAAATATTATTACAAGATGAGAGATATAAATGATATTGACATGTGACACGTAGGTATTATAAGAAAAATTTGTTTTTTATCATATAAACATTTTTTTTTAATTAAGATAGACATTTGACCTCAGTCCCACCTGATGGAAAGCGGTGATGTGGTCTATGGTGGTAAATCATATCTACCTAGAAAATTAATTCAAAATAAATTCCCTCATTAGGTACACACATATGATTGAGAAGACCGCTTCTAAATTCCCTGAACACAATTAAAAATTAATATGATATAACATAATTACAACCAAAAGTAAGCTTTTAACAAATAAACCGTCCAAAATCTACATTAGATACATGATCAGTACAGAAACACATAAAAAACAATACTAACTGTACCCACCTTCGCTTATCTGTGGCATTTTCTATGGTTGAGAAACAAGGAAAAATAATCAAAAACATTCTTTATAATACCATGTCAAATAGACAGATACTATTTTCGAAGCGAGCAATTCGATGCGTAAAAAATTGAACTCATTCAGAGCTTTTTTATTACGTACACAAACTAATTTAATATTGATATATTTAGGGCTGATTTTTCAATCGTTGGTTAAAACTTATTCATCGAATAACGTATTAAACTACCATTTCAAAAATGTATTCTAATTGTCCGTATTTGACAGTTTACAGGTGACATTTTAAAATGTTCGTGTAATACTTTATTGGACGGATAAATTTTAACCAAGGATTGAAAAATCGGCCCTTAACTGTATAAATATACTCGTAAAACATAATATTGTTTTCTCTACATTAGTATGAATAAAGACTAAATTCTAACACCATAGGGTTTGAGGAGAGTCGATAAATTCGAATTCAAATGTTATAAATAGGCATCAAAAGATGACACAGTAGTTGAAGATGATCTTAATTTGTATCTAATTATAAACTTCATTTAATTTGAACTAATGAAAATCATGAACCATTTAAAATATAAATGTGTTGTTAAAAATGGTTAACAGGCAGCATACTGAAATAAATTACAAGTACAAGTCTACATCGAATTTTTAGTCTATATAAGTTCATAATTAAATAAATAAAAACCATTTTCATATAACAATTAGCGTAGAGATTAACACCATTAAATTTGCCGGGATGTTACTCAGTCGTTTAAAAACCACCCATTTTTCCTGCTAGGAATTCACGCTAGCAATCATTTGATACGCAGGCTAACCACGATACTAAAGAAATATATACCAATAAGTATTACAAAGCTGAACAGTTTGTTTGTTTGAAAACGCTAATCTCAAAAACGACCCGAGCTCACGAATTAAAATTCAAATTATTATTTTGCAAGAAATTTGGTACAAAGACTGCTTAACAATTTTTGATGGTTTCTGTTTGGAATTGTCTCGGCTTGCAGATAGTGACATTAAAAAAAACTTAAACCATAAACCTTACTTATTAATGTATATTGAGACAACACGAAAGATATATTTATTTTATTGGGTTTTTCTTTGCGATGACCTTTCCATTATTTAACATTGTTATCAGCAATACATGTAAAACCTAATTAGTTACATAAGGATACATTTCTGCTAACCACAACCTAATTTAAACACTAACCATATAATTACATTAAATAATGAAGAAAATGCAAAATTTGAATAAATTAAATTATCTAAAGGATAAAATTTAATTAATGTAAAGGATAGGAGTTAATTTTCCCCTCATGATTAGCAAAGTCGATAGCTTATTTCATATTTTTATACAATATTAGTTTTCCGCCCGCGCTTCGTCTGCGTTTTCAAAGAAAAACCCGCATAGTTCCCGTTCCCGTGGGATTTCTGGGATAAAACCTATCCTATGTGTTAATTCAAGTTACCCTCTATATGTGTCCTAAATTTCATTGTAATCGGTTCAGTAGCATTTACATCCACCCTCACAAACTTTCGCATTTATAATATTAGTAGGACTTGTCATTTTATCTGACAGATAAGTTAAACCTACCACAGGCACATAAACGTAAGTATTCAGAAGTTGTAAACCTCAGCATAAATAAACAATGAATATCATATCAAAGAGAAGAATTCAATGTCAGATGTATTAATAAATTGATATTTTATCTTGCAATTAATTACTTTATATATTTAATTCTTTATATACTGAAGGAAATGTATAGTTGGGTGACGTAAACTAATTAATAGGTGAATGCTTAATTATTTTACAAATTAGAAAATCAATCAATTTAATTTATTAAATCTCAAACAACTAATAATACCTATTACACTAACCACGATATATATTTAAAGAAGTTCCTATCGCAATAAGAAGGTTTTACAAAAAGTAATTTCTATTTTTATTTTCATACCATTAATTAGTAGAATAGTTTATTTATTTATATATTAAATATATAAAAGGATCTTATTCCAGTAAGGTCTCATCGCTAGAATTTTAAAACGGAAATCAATTTAAACACGAAGTAAATATCCAGTAATATAAGGTTAATTTAATTTACTTGACAATACAAGAAAAAAGTAATTTAACAATACTTATACTATATTTGAAAACAGCCTGCAATAATCAAGAATGGAAAACGATCGCCAAGAGTTACGCCCTCCTGAAACTTCGAGAACACGAGAATTATATATTAAGAGGTATAATTAATTTATTAAGAAAGCACTAAAATGCACTGAAATGGGATTATTTTGAATGTGGTTAAGCACAATTCACTATTTATGCTTTAAAACAAATGGAAAATGAAATGGGTGGAGTTACACAAATTAAAACTGCACTTTTCGTAGGTGGAGTATTCTTAGAGCTTGTTGAACTAAGGGAAAAGCTTCAAAAAATTAATCAATTAGTCATTTTAAAATCAATAGTTAAATTAGAATAGTGGAGTATTAGAGTTCATAGAACTGAGGGAAAAGCTTTGAAAAATAAATATAGAAATAAGAACGTAATATTGGGAGCAAGCTTATGCATAGGGTATGAAATACCTACTGCTTATCTAAATACGATCATTTAAATGATGAAAATGGATTTTATTACAAAGCACACGCACACACATAGACGCGGCATACAGAAGAAGAATACCATTCCTTTCAATTTAAATTTCATTTCACATACAATTAAATCTGTGAGATTATAGGACTAGTAGAAAATAAATTGACTCGATATATATTAAATTCGTGTGAATCGAATTCATCTATCATCATAACCATTTCCAAGATTCACGTTATGTTAATTGGCAAATAATAATCTACATCACTTAGTACGAATCAAATCCAGTTTTCCAAAACAGCTCTAAATTAAAGACCTTCAATATAACTTTGATTTCAACGAACTGCGTTTAGAATCTTACAAAAACGAATTGTAAAAAGTTTGGCATACAGGGTACCCCATGCAAAAACGTTAATAGGTTGTTATTATAGCAAGTACGTGAGGTAACTGCGTACCTCCATAAAGTCAGAATTAAATTAAAATGTATAATTATGACGATTGGGACAAACTTTAACAACGTGGTTATAAATATAATATTCCACTCATGCTTTAGAAAAGGGTAAAGACATCGATAATAATATTTCTAACATTATTTTCCAGTCCAGTAAAATACATTCAACTTACTTCAAAATAAAAGCTTTGACGGCAGTTTATTACGCAAAAATTGTCGTAAAATTGTCGACACCATCCGACGATTTAAGAATATAATAATCAAAACTTTTCTAACACACATTTGATTCAAACAATATAATATTTTCCTCTACAAGTTCTACTAGAGCTAATTTTTATAATTTGAGTGCGTAAATTCGTAAATAAAACAGCATATTTGCATCCAAGAATAATCGTATAGTAGTACCTATATACGATTCCTGTTATTTAAGAAACAAACGCACATCACATCACGGGCAATTGAGAACACTATACACACATCTTTTAACTGTACAAATATCACTAAGAATTGCACAATTTGTTTGTCAAGGAAAACGGAATACACTGTTTGGCTTGTATTACTCACGTTATGTGTATTTTATTTGCTAGACACATGTACTTTTATGGCATTGTTAAAAGCAATCACTTTTTATATAATCTGCATATTTTCATTAGTTTAAAAAAATCTAAGAAATATTAGATAAGTGGTGCACCGCTTAATATACGAATCATTTATTTTTCTGCATAAGGCTGTCACCATTTTAAACATTTGTCGATATCCGTGAGATTTTTTTGTTGCTGTGTGTCTTTTGTAAGAATAAGAACTTAAAAAACCACATTTATGCAAATAAATATTATTTTATTTCTTTCTTTCACATCGCAACGGAGCAATTTTATGATATGATTGTTGTGTTTGGATATCTAGAAAGTGGCAAAGGCTACTTTTTACCGCGTTGAAACATCACTCCCGTGGGAATTTTCTTTAACTACGATGACTGAAACTAGTAACACTACACACATACATGTAAATTATCTAACGTTCCCAATATATTTTCCAGAATCGTCTTGCACCACGCCCAGCGGCGGCAAGGGCCAATGCCAGTCGATTATCAACTGCGCACCACTTATGGCCATCGTGAATAAAGCCAATAAACGTACACCAGAGGAGATCAAGCTGTTGAGAGCATCCGTTTGCACTTACAACAGTAATTTGCCTGAAGTATGTTCTTTATTTTAAACCTATTTGTTTTTGTACCAAGCTACAAAGTACATTTTCGCTTAGAAGCCATCTTTTCAATGTAAATCTCACAGGTGCTTTCGAATTGTAGATCCCATCAGAATTCCCTACAAATTTACTTTATTTACACTACCTACCTAATTATTATTTATTTGTATATTTGAAAACAAATTAAAGTATAAGAGATCTTTTTTTTTCTTTGCGGGGAGAGATAGGTAGGTATGTATATTTGCTACAAATTCACAAAAAAACAAACTGATCTGATCTGTATCAAAAAAGAGGTAAATTATGAGCTGGATAAGCACATACCATTTAGATAGATTATGGTACAGAACGCACAGGATACGTTTTATCCGATTACCACACGATTGAAGCCCACAGGATCAAGCTAGTAGTTAATATTAAATAATAATATAAAACACCAATTCCAACTACTTCCAGGTGTGCTGTCCGCAAGACGAGCCGCCCGCAGTGCCAGACCGGAGGTGTTTCAGCTATGACGGCAAGAACGGCACGTGCCTCGGCCTGTATTCTTGCCCGCAGCTGAAGAAGCTGCTTAAGCAACCCGTTACGAAAGAGAACTTAACTTATGTGCAAATATCTAGGTAAGCTTTGCACGAATGTTATGGAAAATTTATTGAATAAGCTCCTTGTAGGTACTTCAATGTGTCTGTTGCATGCGCTTTTTGTATCAATTTCGTAGTTGAAGAGGAAATATGAAATTTAATTCACTATATTAAAAAACTCTTCTTCTGCATTATACGCAAAAAGTAAATTTTAAAATCATCTACTATGGAAGATAAGCAAATGGCTCATGAGAAAAAAGCAACAATAGAGTTTCTTGCCGGCTCTTTGTAGTGCTTTCCAATCTAAAATTATTATTTTTCTGTATTTTGACTATCCAAAAACACTTCTAAGCGGTTTCTAATCGAATAAATAAATATTTGAGTTAGAATTTGAAAACAATGCACACGTGGGCAGAATTTTGCATCGGACAAACTTTAGTGCTATCATTTGTCCAGTTGTTCAAACATGAACATTATCTTCACAGATGCGAGAGCCCAGACCAATACAGTGTATGCTGTGGCCCTGACGACGTTGTACCACCAGCTCCCAGTGCCACCAGATTCTGTACCCCAACGGCTGCACCGCCAGACCCTCGCACGGAATGCTGCGGTCTGGACAGCGGAGGGGGTAATAGGATATTTGGTACGTACTCTTTTGATCAGAAAATTAGCGTAGCAAAGAAGAAGAAAGAAGCGTTGAAAGTAGCGTATGTGTGGAAGGTGGATAGTTGGACCGTATGGGATATTTGTAATTACTCTTAGTCCTGAACGATAGTTAGATAGCTGGATACGTCACGTCCAGTGTAAAAGCTTGTTCTGTTTAAATACCATATTTATAGTGTTAAAAATAGCATACATAATATATAATAATTTGTGATCATCATTGTAAGAACTATCAGAATAATTAGTATAATAATTGAGAAATGATCATTATATAATCATTTATCATCTTAATTTCTATCAAAGAATACGCGGTGTTTCACTATTGTTAAAGATCCAACCGACCTTATTCAAGATTGCTTAAATTTAAATAGTTGGAAAATATAGGAAACCAATAATTAGCTACCAACTTCAATTCACAACCTCGTGAAGGCAACATAAATACGTGATTACGTCAGAAATTCAATAACATCAATAATTATCGTATATACGACACGAATCAACTAAAAGGTGGAATGAAATAAACCCACGATATCTCTTTTATCTCTATGTACACAATTAAATTTCTCCACACTCGAAGAACAAAAGAACAGCATAATTAATGGTTCTGAACACGATTCACTTCAACGCTTATATATTTTACTGACGTTATCAATAACACGTTCAGTTTAACTATTGACTTTAGTTATATCGTGTTATTTGTTCTCTGGAAAGTTGTGAGATTTTATTGAATTTATGAACTTGTTTATTATCTTGGTTGATCAAATACATTACTGCTTTTATGATAGGCTTCCCAAACGTCTAGAACATTTAATATTTATGATATATATTAAGTTAACTCTGTGTGTAATTTACGCAACAATTTTTCTTAATCCCAGTTTTATCTACTTCTCTTACATTGTCCACTTTTATCATCTTTCCATCAATCTAAACAATTTTATCCTAATCCAAAGGTAGCAAAGATCGCTAAGCATGTGGCCGCCTGCAACATTTCGTAAATTTATCTTTTGTGTTTTTTATGTGCTAAATAAAGCGTATTATGTATTCGGTATTTCACTTATTCAGGGTACTGTCCTTGGTTGACACTAATTGAGTATCATGACTTTAGGAACATTAGGATCAAACAACCTTAATCTTACTATACATAAAACTACGTATTTATCATTCCAGGTGGCAACGTAACCGCTATAGACCAATACCCTTGGCTGACGCTCATCGAGTACCGTGGCATCAGGGACAATAGGATCAAACTGCTCTGTGGAGGCGCCCTCATCAGCGGCCGGTATGTCCTCACAGCTGCACACTGCGTGGCTGGACCCGTACTCACTATTGGTACACCGTAAGTGCTTTACTAGCTTTATATATTTGAAGTGGCTTTTAGAATATAACTATAAGAAACTTTTAACATTGAGCTATTATTACTACGTATAGAGGAGACACGACGAACAATATCTGTGCGCCAAGATCAGCGGCGCGGGGTGGCTAGTGAGTCATAGATTAAGCGATGTCATCGACTCACCGCCATAGAGGCGAAACTTTGTAAATATTCTGCCTTACTTATCAATAAGTAAGGCAGAATATTTACAAAGTTTCGCCATTTTATTACTTATCAATTATGAACAATCAACTGAATGAAATTCCTTCATACATTTTTCACTCAGATATTAATCCTACTATTTCCAGGATCAACGTGCGTCTCGGCGAGTACGACGTCTCCCACGCAGGACCAGATTGCACTGAAGTGGAAGGGGGTGGTACAGACTGCGACGATGGAGACATCAGCATACCCATTGAGGCTACCATCCCGCATAGGGATTACGACCCTAATGCTAATCTGCGGAGGAACGATATTGCCTTGATACGATTGAAGACTATGGCGCCGTATACTGGTAACTTTTAGATGGGAATGTTATAATTTTGAAAATATTAAAAAAGAAATATATATCATTAAATGTTTTTCTAAAAATATAAATAGCAGTGTATGTAAGCAGTACATGATGAGGTGTTTCTTTCTCTTTCTAAAAACATTTTTACTTCCGTTATTCAAACTTTATTCGTTACATATGATAAATACTCTCTCTATCATATTCCGTTTATTCCATTGCTATATTTGCTTGTATACATTGAAATATGAGCTGTATTAAACCTACATTATAATACGTGACATGATCTCTTTCGAATACTGCTATTTCACAATACCTATTAAATCAACAGACTTCATCCGCCCAGTCTGCCTGCCAACAATGGACATAACCGTCAACCCTCCACCCAAACTAATGCTCGAAGTTGCCGGATGGGGAGCTGTCAGCGACACGCAGAGCTTCAGCAACATAAAGCTGCATGTGGACTTGCCCTTAGCTACTAAATCGGTGAGTCAATATGGGTTGATTAAAAAAAAGACGGGTTGCACTCCGGGAGTGCCGGCAGAAGTGAAAACGCGCGTAGTAGAGAGGGGATAGCTGTCTACTCTCCATCCGTCTTACGCTTTTTCGATCAGGTCACGTGTCCTGACGCGAGTTTAAGATTTTATACCCATTACAGAAAAAGTGCTCAACGCCGCTAAAGAAGTTTTCACTTCAAAAATTATAAATGCCAGAAGCGAACACAGCAGGAATCTATACAATTGATTTGTGTAGAAGAAAGTAAGAATGGAAAAATAATGGTTTAATCTTCTTTAGATTCACCTTTTTACTTTTATACTAAAGCTGTGAGTAATTCATAAACAATTGGAATGATTTTATCATCCAGAAACATGATAATATTAAAACCGAATTGATTTTGTGCATCACCATAAACTTTTGAGTTTTGCTGCTATTTCTGTGATCATTTCTTGGTTTTTACACCTAACGATTCTCAACAAAACCCTTAAATTTTCCAGCAATGCGAGCCTTACTACAAACAGCGCGAAGTACCCTTATGGGGCGGTCAGCTCTGCGCCGGCGGCGAGAAAGGCAAGGACTCTTGCAAGGGCGACTCCGGAGGGCCTCTCATGAACGAGAACGGTCGACTCTGGGAAGTTGTAGGTGTCGTCAGTTTTGGCCCAACGCCATGTGGCATGGAACACATCCCGGGGGTTTACACTAAAGTCTATGATTACTTACCGTGGATTCGTAGTCAGATGAAACCGTGATAATGTACTAGGCAATTCAACTGAGATTAGGATTGCTACGTTGCTACGTTGTGACGTCATCGCTGTTAATTAATACCTAAGTTATAATTGGTTTAAAATAACGTTGTTTAATTTGATGTGAGAGTTGTAAAAGGATCTTATTTTTAAAAAGACATTTGACACAAAAACGTTATTGTCTTTGTATTGAGTAAATTAATTCTGTGTAATTAATTAAGTGTTTGCGTGTATGTGAAATTAGACATTAGATATAAGATTTATGTTTAAATGTAGTAGTACATTAGTAGTATAGAAGAACAGATTTTAATTTTTAATAAATTTTAAATTTCATTTCATTAGACCCGAATAAGAATGAAAACTTTAACATAGAACATGTTATAAAGTTTTATTGTTTAACTAGCGACCCGGCCCGGCTTCGCACGGGTGCAATGCTGATACTAAATACACTACAGATTACAGAAAAACTGTGAACGTTGTATATAAAACCATAGCGGCCCGCTCCGGCTTCGCACGGGTATAAAATAGATAGCCGGGCGGCCGGCCGGTACCGCCGCAAACGCTACGTCCCGCAATTTTTAAATCTGTAATATCTTCGAAAATATTCACTTAAATCATACGGTGTAAAGGGCCATATAGATCTATATTAAATGAACAATGTATTCAAG
>CAJQZM010035309.1:5556-29760 GCA_907164665.1 Colias nastes
ACATTGGAAGCTCCGCGCTTCGTGTAGTTGTGGGTAGCGCTTGCGCTCCTTGTGATCACAGTACATGGCAGGCTCCGCGCTGCATGTAGTTCCAGATGTTGTGGGTAGCATTGCGCTCCTTGTGATCACAGTACATTGGAAGCTTTGCGCTTCGTGTAGTTCCTGTTGTTGTGGGTAGCTTTAAGCTCCTTGTAGTCACAGTACATATGAGGCTCCGCGCTGTATGTAGTTCCAGATTTTGTGCGAAGCATTGCGCTTCATGTGACTACAGTACATGTCAGGCTCCGCGCTGCATGTAGTTCCAGTATTTGTTTAGAGCTCTACACTTACAATATAATACACACACACAATACATTCAAAGCTTCGCCTTTAGGCGACAGTAGCAGTTGTTGATATCACCGTTGATGACGATGATGAGTAATAATTTGAGAGTCGGTGCGAAAAGTTACAAACCGTGAAGGGAAAAGAGTGAATACAACAAATGAAATGCGACGCAGAAGTAATCTCGCAAAATTACTTGTCGAATTGTTCGCGCGAGAACGCGCTCGTTGTCAGAATGCCCGTGTGAGAGAATCATAACAGAGTAGTTGTTATGTGGCTATACCTTCCTATTATAATGTACTCTATTGTGTACAACATAATGTCGATATTGAATTGATATGAAATGCATGGGTTTACGGGCCATGCTATGGTTTATATTCCTTGAGTCAGTAGCTCGATGATATAGTCTCGGTACTACCATCGACCGCGCAAGGTGTGCGCACTGAGTCATTATTTAATATTATTTCACATATCTACCTAATTATAATTAATTATGGAGAGTTATTTAAATTCTCCGACATATATATTATTATTTGTGTTTCGTAAATTGTATACTTATCTAGCCATAAATAAAAGAATTACAAGCTTTTAAGTACCCTATGAAATATTAATTCACAGATCACCCACTTCCTCACAAAAGAGGTATTAATTACCCATACATTAAGATAACCAAAGTGTAGTCACAATTATCTTATATCTATGTCATTAATTCGCTTCATTAACGAAATTTATAGCAGGTCATTGGTTCAACTTATTCACTGTTTCGTATTAAATTAAGCCCAACATAATCCATATTAGCTGTGATGTTAAATATCACGTTTTGTACCATTGATAAAGTTTAAAGAAATCTCCTTTTTACCGATAATCTCACGTACAGTCACATTTTGTATGAATGAGCCATGAGAATGTATTAATGGGAATTCAGTGCAATTTCTAAGAACATACGTATTAAGAAAGTATGTACTAAAATGTCAAATGGTATGTTATTAATCAGTACAAAGCCTACCCATGTGAAAATACTCACTTTTTATTGTTGTATCATGTAACTATGTATATTGATGATGTTTTTTATTTAAGTACTACATTTCTAAACTGTGTATTTTATCAATATTTTAAGCATATCCCAGGTAGAGCCATGCCCTGTTCACAATATCATATTATAGAAGAAGAAATGCGATTTCGACGAATCAAAAAGCATTTCTTCTTTCGATAAGCTTATCTTTTAATTTGATATAAAGCTAAGCAAGTAAAATTCCAAAGCACATTTGAATACTGATACCTACAAGTATCACAGGTGCGTTACTTCTTTAACTAATACAAATGTTGCACCATCTAAGTAACGGTTGGATTATTTAGTCACTAAAAACGAAGGCACGTTTCACGTCAGGTGCAGGCAACATATGACACTGCAAAAAATATGTCACTACCTATAAGCTACCTATTTTCAAGTTATGCATCACCCTAGCCAATCAACATATATTTAAACACGTAAACAGAAACACAGTTAAGTGATTGTAATACAATTTTGATGGCTTAAACGCGATTTATAGATATCCATAAGATAAATTCAATTAAAAATCAATCGAAGTGCCTCAATATATTATAAACTGTATCACGTATTTTATACAATAGTACTCCTACATATTTCCTGCAACACCTACACGAATGAATCCGTTCCATCAATTTTAAACCAGTTTATCCTTTGCAAAAAAGTTTTAAAGGTTAGGTCATCTGAAGGATATGCATATTAAATATCGTTTGTGGTAAAAACCGCATTAATTTAAATATATATGTCAGGCCGTTACTAAAAACATATGATTTTCTAAAATTACTTTACATTTTTTACGCTTTATACAACGCGTGACAAATAATTACAAAATTATAACGAAAAACACATTCGTGTTCTAAGTAATGTTATGTGACAGATTGCAAAGTGAATGATAAAAATTAATGTAGGTTTTAGACTTTAGAATAAAACCACAACAAAACATTGATTTTATCTCTAAGCAGAAAACATTACAACAGTCATGATATGTTACAAGAACAGACCATTTTTGTCCTGACATTGCAATACCATAAAAGAGTCATACACAAAATCCCTTTTGCTGTCCACAAACCTTTCTTTAAAATGCCACCTTAATCAATTATACTTCTTTCTATTTAAAAATCAAAAAGCAGTCTGAATAATCTGAATATAATGTTCAGTCTGTTTTCCATGTTTTCTATCATTCCTAACATCCCAGTAACATCAACAAAATAAGATATATACTTAAGAAATTGTATGCTCTATTAATTATTGCATTCGTACATACAGTATTATTATTGAAATTATTCACCAAATGATCATAACGTTTGTTTCACCTGCTTGCCGATTGTTTTGGCGTCTGGTCGACAGGTGCATCCAACCCGTTTAAGCAGATGCTCCAAAGATAATCGCGATTTTTTTCATATTGTAAATAACATTAATAGGACAGTACTATATTTATGTGATAACCATACGAATAGACATTAAAATAATTAATGGTATGTGACAGTCAAAAGATGTTAACTTTGTGGTTACTTTTGCTGGTTATAATTACTTTTTTTGGATTTTAAGTGTGACATGTTTTTAAAAAGAGTTAGGGCCGGTTTCTGATACCATATTACTTTATATTAATACCTTTTCACGGTGAATTTCATACATTATCTTTATCTATAACTAGCTGCGCTCCGCGGTTTCACCTCGTGAATCCTCGTGGCTCCGCTCCTGTTGGTTTTAGCGTGATGATCTTCCTCGATGAATGGGCTATCTAACACCGAAAGAATTATTCAAATCGGACCAGTAGTTCCTGAGATTATCGCGTTCAAACAAACAAACAAACATACAAACAAACAAACTCTTCAGCTTTATAATATTAAGTATAGATTTTATCTGAAGGATATTTTCATACATCTTTTGTAAGCTTAACTGACGGATAAGCTAAATAGAACTATATTACATACACTGGAATTAATACTGCTTTAAGTCGTAAGTGTAATTCAAATTCAAATTATATTTGAATTACGTTTGATAGGCAATCAGGGGATAACCCTTACTGGGTAATCCCCTGATTGCCTATCAAACGCCAAAACTGCAAAGGTAAGTATTATACGAATCAATTCAATAATAATAATATAAACAAAGAACAAGATATTGCATTTAACCTCATCCGGATAACCTAGCGGAAGGATAACAGATGCGCATCCACCGGTAAAGCCTTATAGAGCACAAATCTTATTACGATATAATTATATTTAGTCTTGTAGTATTATATTATCTGTATTCTTGTATCATAATATTAAACTGATACTGGTAAATGTTGATTTGTTTTGTGCATGAGGGCGTAAAATATGTATTTGTTATATGGATTAACTCGATACTACGACTTTTTTGTATAAAATATTTTATTTACTTTAAAGTAAGGCTTATAGCTTATTAATAACTTGTTAATATAGAGTTCGGAAGATTTTTTTTCAGTTAAAAGTCAAACACACAGGAAGTCCTCAATACGTACCTAGGTACCTATTGATTTGTTTTTTTGCATGTATGTATTATTAGACTTGGGTAATAAAACATATTATCAACAACCCGTATTGAAATTATTTCACTTAAATACATCCCGCATACATTGAAGGTGATAACAAATTGGAATTTTAAAGTAACCAAATATTACAAAAGTCCTTTAAACAAATGTTTACTCAAACTATCTTCCTTATTTATTTCCTTTTATCGGCAACAATGTCTTTATTAAAGGGCAAACAAATCCCAAAAACGTGTTTAAACAACAATTTACGAGTAAAAGATGAGTTTTTTCATGTGTGTGTAGCTATAGCACATAATATGTGACATGTCTATAATGTATGTGTATGTATATGTGTGTGTGTACTATAAGGCTTTTGATAAATGTGTTATAAGCCAATAGGTATATATAATAACCATAATAACCGTTTGATATTTGTTTGCATATTGTGATTAAAAAGCAATTTAAAATATGGAAATATCACGGATCCATACAAAGGACATAAATTTTATTTTATAGTGACACGTATTCATAACTGAATAATATTATAAAATATCGGATTTCAATTCGTTATAACTACAAACGATTTGACGTGCCTATTGTATTTAAAGTTAATCAATAATTCGTTATTATATTTATATTATACAGTCCCAACCAAAATTCACCTTCACTTTTGAATTAGGTACTTAATCGGAAATTATAATTGATTTTTTTTTTTCATAACAAGTAAGGTTAAAAAAATGAATCTCCTTTCAAACATTTTTGAGCTGTTGTGCGACGAACAAAAGCTCAAATATTTTTGAGCAAAAGCTCACGGCAATCAAGCATTGAATCACTAAGAGTTTTTATCTAATATTTTTCTATACAAGAGGAATATTGTTACATTTGCCGTAACACAAGGTAAATATTTTCAAATCACGTGCACGTATGTACCATACATATAAAATGTGAGATGTTTAACGACTTGCGGCAGCTACATAACGGTAGGCTACTAGTCTTGGTTTACACGATTTTAAAGCTTATACACTGAGCTTTAAAGCTCTTTTTACATTTTTTTTTAAAGAAAACGCTACTTATACAGTCTTCTGGTACTTTTATCTTTATTGCTGGTACACATAATTATTTATTTATGATCTTCTACTACTTCGATGGCACTTATTAAAATGTCAACTTTAGATGTTGCCTTAGATGGCCTTTTTTTGAATTGGCAAAAATGATTATTTCCTACAACAGTGAAATTAATGTGCATAAATTGTTTAAAAATTTCGCAAATTTATAAAAAAATATAAGAAGATAAGTTGTCATATTTGATGTAACTTTGTATTTAGATCCGTATAATATTTATGAAAATAAAATTGTTCTGGATACACCTACAATACTACTTATTCAATACAATATGTATTAGCTTAATATAATCGATTTTTTTATTACATTGTTCTTAGATAGTTATTCGTTTATAGTCACGATTGACACCATAAGATTATTATTGTATGACAAGGTATGATTACAGATTATAATATTCATTTTGAATTAAAAAATCAAATAAATCTGAATAAATTAAAGATATTGTTATTCCTATGTCAATTATGAATAAATAATTGATTCAATTCTATTTTAAACAAACAACATGTAATAGCGCACCATCTAATGATGTCAATGCCTTTATAATTAAATTAAAAATAGCAATAATAAGCATCGATATTCTTATATAACTTGATAAATTTAGTCATAGTTTCACGGTTTATTAAAGACTTCAATGGTTTTCTCGTAAAAAGCAAAAGTTCTATGGGATAAAATATTACAACCATAATAATTATTTTTCCTCGGAAAACAGAAAATAGAGGGGCAAAAAGTATTTGCATATCCGTGCCATATTTACCTATAAATTATATTTGCATAAATCATGCGAGAATTCACACGGCTTACGCCTACGCGTTCTTAGAATTAAGTATTCAATCTTCATATAATACGTTAGTATGTTAGAATTAGGGCGATGCATCGATACGCCTTTTCGCCGATACGATACCGATACCGATACTCTTATAAAAATATCGGCGATACCGATACCGATACCGATACGCTTACTGTGAATTCAAAAATAAAAATAACTACGTTAAAAACAACCGACTTCAAACCTATTTAATAAATAGCACATCTAAATAATATGTAGTAGTTAATTAATAATATCAAATATTTTTTATTTTTTACTTTTCCGTTTTTGAAGTCGATTGTTTTTAACGTAGTTATTTTTATTTAATACTTTTTAGTGTATTTTTCAACACGAATCAAACGAGCCCAAACTCGTAAGTGTTTGGCACCGACTTCAAACCTATTTAATAAATAGCACATCTAAATAATATGTATTTAGTAATTAATAATATCAAATCTTTTTTATTTTTTACTTTTCCGTTTTTGAAGTCGGTTGTTTTTAACGTAGTTATTTTTATTTAATACTTTTTAGTGTATTTTTCAACACGAATCAAACGAGCCCAAAGTCGATAAAGTTGAGTCAATATATTACTGAGTTCCTATGGCCACCTTAAGATTCCATCATCAAATCAGCTCTATGTCATGATAATGTTTCATCGCTATCCAATTTACATACGTATACAAAATTTCAGCTCAATCGGTTACCGGGAAGTGAATCAAATTTACTTGCTACATTTCAAATAAGTCATCAAGTACAGACAAAAATGCTCATAAAATAAAAACTACTGGGCCTATCCGAATAAAATTTTTACGGGACCAATTCGACACCATCCCGCATCGAACAAAGAAAGAATCACGTAAATCGGTTCAGAAACCTCAAAAAATTATACCGGCCGAATTGATAACCTCCTCCTTTTTTTTGAAGTCGGATAAAAATGAATGATAAATAAATCACAAGTCAGATTTTTCTTTTATTAATATAAAAAGTAGAGACGTAATTAGGCAATTAAAAATTTTAGTAATTAAAATTAACATTGATAAGATTTTTGTTTAAAAACAAAGTACATAATCTTAAGTTTTGCGGAGAAAGCGATTTCGCAAGTCTGTTTGAATAAGACCTACGCTGGAAAATAGTCTCTCAGATGCAACAGAACTCATTTGGAAACTAAAGTACTTCTGCGCAATTTTTTTCAAGTTTGGGTATATAACGTCATTGCGCCAGAAAACGAATGGATCTGCATCTCTCGATATATTGGGACAACTCAACAACACCCTCACAAGCGCAGGGTTTCCCCGAGCATTGTTCATGCCTCATTTGCAACGGAATAGACGAGACAACACGCTCGTTTACACTACATTATTAAATTAAAAAGTATCGTGTATCGGTCATAAAAATATCGTCGATACCGATATATCGGCTAACCCGAAGTATCGCCGATATATCGGTATCGGTATCGGATGCACCCCTAGTTAGTCATTTAGTTAGTCATTTAAATATTTTCGACTTGATTATATACAATTATTCCTTGACACTAATATTATAAGCACGAAGCTATAGAGACTAATATAAAAATGGATAATAACTTCAGTTCCTACGAAAATAACCTACTAAATACATTAAATTTTTTCCTATCCAATAATCCATTAACTTTAAATAGTAACTTTTCGTCAAAAATCAGGTAGGTACTTTTCTTAACGAAACATATTTCAAAACTGCCACATTAAATCATTCCAATATAGAGCAAAAAGTACTAATTAACAACAAAACAAATTACAATAACACATAAATTCATCACACTTTTTCAGTTTTTCCCGCCATAAATCTCTCCACCGCCATTAGAACTGACCGCTTATGCTGATTCATTTCTTATACATATACTTAGTAAATATACTAAACTGCAATTAAATCATATAAGAACAAGAGAAGGGTCAGTTTACACGTTTTTATTATACTAGGGAGTGCAGTGATGCGATTATATTAATTTGTGAGTATATTCTCGATTTGACGCTTCTTGGCTATCGTGGGAAGGGTATCGGTTTCTTTGGGAATAAGTTCAATTGGTGTATATGTGTGAAATGCGTACGTAGATATACTGTATTTTTGGTATGGACATTAAATTTTTTGGATGTTTACCAGACCACCAATTTAAGTGGCCATTGACTCCTAAACATTGCTTTTAATGATTATTAAATTGTGTTATGAAAGTTATATTTATCTATACTTATACCTATAATATTATAAAGCTGAAGAGTTTTTTTGTTTGAACGCGCTAATCTCAGGAACTACTGGTCCGATTTGAAAAATTATTTCTTTGTTAGATAGCCCATTCATCGAGAAAGCTAGAGGAACAGGAGCGGAGCCACGCGGGTGAAACCGCGGAGCGCAGCTAGTAAGTAATATAGAAAAATCAAATCAAATCGACACGTTAATGTTTTGATTATCTTTATATCAAAACCACAACATTCATAAACGGAAACTGATTTAAATCATAATATGGATAGTTCACTTCCCCTACGGAAGTGCCCAATATGTTTTGCATTTTGTGACGATTCAACGGTTTAATAAACAATCCTACTATAAATATTTCTTTTGTTATATAAGCCATATTATATGCTATTCAAATCAAAATATACTTTACAAACAAATCACATGATCCTTCGAGAATTTTCAACATCCATTAAAATTAAAAATGTAGGTACTATATACCTATTATATAAAAAAATATGTATTTTATTGGTTTGCTAATTTCCTTAATATATCTACGAATCTCTACATAAAATTATATAGTAAATAAATACTACATATACGTTGGTTTCCCTCTACTGGATTGGACCACAGGTTGCCTTTGTTAAACACATGATTCAAACTGGTGAAAAATAAGCACGCTCTAGTTATTCCAAACCAGCATTCAATATCAAGACATTGACTGTACTATAGCTATTTACATTCAATTACATATACTAATTGCACGTGTTCACGACCGTCTTACATTCTAATCACTTATGATCCTTATTTACAGGGCATAAAGTCGAAAATAGTTACGTTTAACCGGTAATGTACCTACACCGTGACAGTCACGCTTGAAAACACAAGAAATCAAAAGCTGGTAACATATGAGACTCAGAACTACTAATGGGTTTTGTCTAACTGTAAAACGTCTTGTTTAATAACAATTAGCTGTTTGTTGGACTGTGACTAAAGAGTGCTAACTAATACGATAGTAGAATGAAAAAAGAAGATTTTAATTGTTTAATAAAAGCGTGGATTCAATTTCTTATACGTGCAATAGAGCCGCATATATTATTTAATCGGTTATTATGTTGCAAAATGGAATCATTTATTATATTTTACACCATATTTAGGAACACTTTACTGTAGTAGCAATTTGGTACAAATAAGAAAAGTTTTAAAATCCCCAGTTAGTAATTACAAAATTGTTATACACGTTTCGTCATAATTTCATAAAGAGTACTGCATTTTAAAATAAGTAGGTACAGATGTGCATACAAAATGTCAAGATACAATGTATAAAATAATCGTATTATCTTGTAAAGTAATCGTACAAAATATATACGTACAGAATGCTTCGAAGTTTGAAACAAAGATACTTCGGTAAGCGTCTGTACTTGGAAATCTTTGAAATCAATTTAGGGCTTTTCCCACGGTTTTAATTAGTAGACAAATGAATGAGTGAAAAATGATACGACTGCTTGATGTTTTAAACATCAAGCAGTGATTAATTTAAGATTTTATATTTTTATGTTAATAATAAATACGTTTCCCTAAAACAAATAGGTACTTTAGAAGAGAGTAAGGAGTTGTTTTACTTCACACAATAGAAAACATCACAAGTACATCATCGCTCAAAATTACAGGAAGAGACTATTTATTTTGCCATTTGTACGCACCCCACGGAGACACGAGCTTTTGTACAACTATTTTAAAAGGGTATGATTTGTTTGATATAATTATTATGCGTATATAATGATAAAATCATAAACACATATTAAACGGCCAGACGGACAATAGAGATGAAATCCCATTACAAAATGCACGTGTTACTCAAAATCTTTATAAGCCCAATTATTAACTATATAATATACTCAACATAACACGCGTGAACTGAAAGCCTCTAAATTCATAATTACGCCTATCTATTTCGTGTTGGTCTATAATTCAAACAAATCAAAAGTCGGGTGAAAGAGGCGAACGGCCGAAACCGGTTCTGCTGTGGTCACGTTCTCAGAACTGTTTTATCTTAGCTAATATACTTTTTACTCACATCTAATACACTAGACTCTGCTATTAAATAACGATGGAATATTATTAAAGGCTCGAAGGACTAATGATTTTCACGCAGCATGCTAATGTGAACCTTAAAATAATTGCTTTTAAATATTAATTAGAATGTTGTTTTGATGATAATTAACAAATATATGTTAATGATAAGTACGTATGACAAATGACGCAAGATCGTGTATTAGATTGTGTATAATTATAAGTAAGAAAGGTAATTTGTAAATATTATGATGGTCAAATTAATAATATGAGATGGAACTAATTATCTGCGTATTAATTAAAACCTATTAATCTTCTTGTGATGAGAGAATGATATATGAGATGAATATGAATAGGCTTCAAAGATATTTTAATAATATAATTACTGTAAGTTTCCCGCCAAATTAGGTACATGAGCGTGACTAGGGGATACCCTATGACCCTACCCTTGAGATATCAAACCGTATATGTATTATGTTATGTTATAATATTATTATCTATGCCTAGAGTCAAACTTGTTAATCTTTTGTCAAGTGAAAAACATTATATGAACATTGGTTTTATTTAATCTTTAAGAGTAAGATATAGGGAAATCTAACCGTGTACATACGTTAACGATTAATTACGCTTCGTGTAATCATTACGTACATATGACACTGTTACTAGAAATCTTATATAATCCTGGGAATATTATATATCTGATGCCGGATATTGCTTGATGTAAAGATGTCTATTGCGTTTACACTAGGTCTAATTGAGAATGGATTGGAGTATTTGTACATCATATATGGCATATATTATAGCTTTATTATTCTGTTATATCCTTCAGGTCTGCAATTTTTTATAGATTGAGCTATTATTGTATGAATTATACAAACACTGTCATAATTCTTGATTTAATACTACCAAATAGCCCCAAACTTTTTCGATTAACAAATTAGCTGTAATCAAAAACAGCCTAATAAATCGTCTTTAACCTATAAAGATTTACGCATCATTGGGGTCCACTACCCGAAACGAGCCCTAAACTTAAAGAGCCTTCACAAAAGCTGCCTACAACGCATCCCTTTAATTGGGGGGACCGGCCAACCGTGGCTACCTGACCATGTACCTGTGTTCGAAATCCCGGTCTACAATTACACACAAACAACTACAGCAAAATATTATTATTCATTTACATCTGTCTCTGTTTTACGCATTGAAAATGTAGTGCCCTCTCTTTCCTTGATCGTTGATGTCTTTTGATCGCATGATGACCCTTTTTAGGAGAGTTGGAGTAGAGTGCGTTTTTTGTGAAATTTAACTGAATTTATAGTTTATTCTGTGGATATTCTTGAAATATAGTTAAAAAGTTAGTATACATAATATATGGTTAAGATGTTATTAAGTTAAATAGTGTTAATGTTATATATTTTCTTTTGTAGAGCCTTCTTGTATGCATTAATTAAGGTTTCTACTATAGTTGTTTTGGTATAATATAATATATTTATAAGAAGGATATCAAAAACAAAATCGTTTCGTTATTTCAAATGAAACAAAAGCCAGGAAGGTTCGGGAGGGGAAGAAAATCTGGATTCAAAAGCCTTCGAGGACCGGTTCGGTTCGAGCCAAACTAGCCAACGCTGTGTTTTAAATTTACTTTTAAATATGTGCTTAATACTTGCTCTATTTACTACTGCTACTTCTTATAAGTAGTAATTTCATAACATTAAGTCTTGTTAGGGCAATTCAATCTTTGTTTTCCGCTAAATATTTTCCTATTTTTGAGATTCTTGAAATAAATAATTGTTAATTGATTGTCTCTGCTTTTATTCGATAGCTTAATTACTTCTAAATAAGATTTTTTCATTCATGAATCGTTGATTAATCATTAAAAAAACAATTAAAAACATACCTTCGCGCTATGATAGAGAGCACTGTTCCGATTCACTTTCGCCTTTGTCATTATGAATCCTTATCACCACACATTAAGTCACAACACTAACATGTTGATGAAAATCCATATATTTCTGGGAAAACGCACTACAGCCGTGTTTACAAAGTGGATCTACGTGGGAGTGTGATGCGCGTACGCTGTCGCGACGCTAGCGCCGCGCGGTGGAATAGCGAACTAATGTTTTCCATGGTTCGAATGCGGTCGAACTTCGAAGGCTTTTGAGCGGCCATTTTGTGTAAGCCCATGGCTGTGCCCATGGGATGAAGAGCGCGGGAAGTTGTTTCGTAGCATGTAAAACAAAAATATAATGGATATAAATGATGTTTAGATTCGTAATCTCTCCGTATATGTAGACTTGATCTACAAACTATATTCTAAATATATTTTTATTTATTAATAAATAAATATTATTTGAGACACCAAAGCAGCATATAATATAAAATTATCAATTAAAATGTACCATATACGACTAGGTACAGATAAATAGGTAGTGTGGGATTTCTTTTTCCGTGTAAAATTCGTCATTGTTAACAAACAATGACGACGAATTGAACTCAATAGTATTGATAAGGCACATCCTTGTATGCAAAGAAAAAATACAACTAAAACATTTTTTGTGCCTTTATGGCAGGTGGTAAATAAAAACTTTTGTCGGTGATCTTGCGAGGGGAGATCCTGGCTTTGCAGGCGAAAAGATGGTAAAAAAGATAACAAGTTATATTGCACCTTGCGATTTCGTGATAGCTTTTGTTAAATTAATTCATATTGAAAAGATTTACATCTTCATTTATATATCTATTTACTTCAGAGCATCTGAATCATCTGATAAATAAGAATAATATGAATATGTAGAAGAAAATTATGTAAATTTTCAAGTCGTCGAATTTGTTAATTCTAATAGAATACGCGACTAATCAAGAACCTTCATCGGTTTTGAGAACACGAGATAAAAATATATTGCCCTTGCTCTACAAATATTCTATTCGTTAGTTAATTTATACAAACAACTCCGAAATAAAATTCAGGCAACTCAGTAATAACTGCTATGAACTATGAATGCATAAAACTAGATAAAATCGCAGACATTCTTGCTAAAAGAAATTCTACAACCATTTTATCACTATAGATAACAAAACATATTCTTTATTCACTGAAATATAACGTAAAGTATATTTATAACAGTTTTTTAAGTAGTTATACCAAAATTGCTTTTCTTATTAGCCTATTAACATCAAAAGGGACATCAACATAGTCTCTATTTAAATTTACTAGACCTACTATATTGGTCAAGCCACTATCCAAACAAACACGTACGTCGAAACCAGTTTTAATACCTTTCCCGCCAACTGAAAGGTTCCACCAAGGAACAACCAACGAAAAATAAGGTATTACCAGTTTTTAAGGTAGAGTTTTGATTAACATACTTTCGTGTTTAAATTATAGTAAGCCGTAGTAAAACCAAACCAGTTTTTGGGATAAATAGTGTAAGTTGGGCCCAAATAGACCCGTTAGAAAGTCTCCTCATGTGATCTTGTCTGATCCACGTTTATGTACCTACATGTCAACAACCAAACTTTTTTTAAATTAAGTTTGATATCATTTTCATATATTCAAATTGAAACAGGCTGCTGTTTGTAGGTTCTATAGTTTGAAGAAAATTGATTGGAAGAGATATCTATGACAGCACAGAAACTGAATTAGTTTTTGTAACTATTTTATTTTTAGAAAAGCCTATTGCAAGTATTTGAATTCAAATAATGAAATGCAATTAAAATGTAATGTAAATTTAGTCTTGATTCAAATATAGCTAATTATCGGTATATTATTAAAGTCCCTAAAATTGACATAAAATAATAGATAGATATATTTATTCGGTATAGAGATGTATAGAGTTCATATTTTTACCTATGTATGAGATTAATATCGCAGAAGCAGAACAAGGAAGCCAGACATAATAGTATGCAAATAAACTTGAATGCAAATATTGTATCTGTATGTATTAAACATTGTATATTCATACAAAGTTTATAAAGATGTTGAAATAATAACGCCTACGACTTTTTAACGCAACGTTTCCACTCAACTCACTTCAACTTTTCCTTTTCAACGTTTCCAGCTAAACAAAATAGACAGGCGCAAAATTTTACACACATGATCATTGATCACATTACATTATTATAGACCTAAAATACAGATTGGACTAATCCTATCAGTAAGTTAATAGTAATATTAAATAGATACATTTATTAGGAATAATTTCTACCCTTATAGTGTTCATCATTCAACGACATAGTGGAATTTTGTTTTAGTAAACATTACATCCTCAATAAGGCTCCATCCATTGTTCTCTTCCTATAACAACTTCTGTTTAACTTTGACATGATCAGAGACAGCAATATTCCCACGTTTATTTCACAACTGTTATCGTCATCCACTTGTTAAGTAAAAAACTTAATTAAATTTTATACAGGAAGAGGCTTTTGCTTATTGCATAGTAAAGCATTAGGAAATATGTTTATAGACCATTACTTAGTAGAGGGAAATATACCTACTTATTAACTACAACTGCAACTTCTAGGAAAGACTCATCATCCTGTTGTTGTATATTTCGAGTGAAATAATTCTTACAATAAAATGGAAGCTATGCAGATATATTAGATCCACATTAGATTGAAGGCACTCAATTCATTCATGAATTCTGTAAACATTTCTAAGTGATTATTAATATATGTCTCTCGCACACGTAACGATGGGTTACAAAATGCACATAAAACATAAACTGCGAAATCAAGTCTAGACATTTGATAAAAACTGGAATAAATTATTGTCTAACACGCGATCAATAATTTATGTGTACTCTTTGTTGAACCATAGCATTTTAGAAATGAATGATCGGATGCGTTAGTGAAAATGAGCATTAATAAATACATAGGTGCTTAGTGTTTATACGGTTTTTAATTTTAAATTGCTGATACATGGCTAACATCGGCGACTTAGCTCTTTAATATTATTTTATTGCGAACAATATTAATCGTTTTTCATTACGAAAATGTAGTCTATAGGTATTACTCTATATACTCTAACATAACGGAGCTGACGGACACTTTTTAACAAGCAGTAATAAACACTACAATCAATAAGTCCTATGAAATATCAACCCTTCAATTTTATTTTATTTGTATAACTTTAAGAATACAGATATTTCATAAGTTTATGTATAATTGAATTGTTGGTATTATTAAATAGGAAGTCAGAACCCGGAAGGAATTCTTTGATGCGCGACTGGCCTATATTTCTCACGATGCTCACTTGCATCTCGGAAGACGCAACCCATCCATGGAGACCAACGGGACCCTCAGGTTTTATATAACGGGATTGAAATAAAATTAATGAATTATATAAAATAAAGATATACAAAATATATAGAAGACTTTTAAGTTTTAGGTCAAAATAGTAGACCTTATTTTGGACCTAATTGTTTATTGATTTGATTAGTCTTGTATAATATCATAATCGATACGTAATTCTCTCCGATAAGAAAGTAATTTCTATTATCTCAGAAATAACAGTATGAATACAAAGGATTGATCAAATGAAGATGTTTTAATTTTATATGTCGGTTTTTGTAGAAGACCGTACGAATGTACTTTTTTCCATAAATCAATCGATAAAAACCGAAGTGTTAGTTATAAATCAAAATAGATATAAAAAGAGGACACTTTCGTTATTTATACGTTCACACACTTAATAAACAAGCTATACCAACGATAGGTTTTAATTGCACGAAGCATTTGCATATCACTTCTTTAATTAGTTTGTAACTGTTTTTTCCGTGAGACAGCATCATAGGGCAGGCGCTGAACTTATTCTAATGATGTTTTTCAATAGCTTACTACCACAACCACTACTAAAATTTTATATATTATCTGTGGCTAAAAGTAAGAGTATTTCTTTGTTAAAAGATACAATATGATTTGTCGATTAAGGTAAAACAAGTAAATTAAATCTATTAACGTTCGATATGACCATTATAATATTCAGATACCTTAAGTATAATATGTTTATTTTTTCACCATAACCGAAAACAATAAAGTCAATTATTACCAAACACCAAGCATTTGGTAAGAACATTTTCACATAGGTTTAGTACTAAAGTAACCGCAGTATAAAAATCGTAAGACGGGAAGCGTTAGGCGACCACGATCCCACACTCCTCTCGATACCATAAATATATAAATACAATTGCTTTTGCCCTTTTCCAGTGTTGTTGTTGAAGTTGTCTGTCTATTTACGCCAAGTACACTTTCTGTGATACATGTAAACTAAGTATGAAAAGTAATTAGAATGGTCTGTCATGGTTATTTCGTATTTTAAAGAAGATTAGATAGTAGGTGCGCATATAACTTTTTAGAGCAGAAGTAGATGCAATGCAAAAATAATTATATTACTCTAATAACAGAATATGTTATTATTTTGAATATGTTCAATACATTCTAACAAAACATCAACAAAGCAATGTACAAAGCTTAACAAAATTGATAAAAATTTTAACCGCGAATTTACTGTACCCATACCTTATGCGGGTAGAATTGCCAAAACGCACTTTTCAATTTTACAGCCTTTCTTCGATGCTTCTTTTGATATATGTCTATATATATAGAAAGCAAATCGTACATCCAAATATGAATCAACCTTACACCTGCTTTATTAGATCGTTCTACTTGGCCGTCTTGCATCGATGCGTTTCCCACACCTCGCCAAGATTATCAGATTAAAGTTACGCTATTACAATTCATGCCTCAATATTACGAAGCTTAGGAGAGAAAGAACGTAAGTACACATTTCAGTGAAGCTATTTTTTTTATAGCGCGCAAGAAACTTACCTATATTTATTAAATTGCTTAATTTTTAAAAAATGATGGTGACCTATTTACTACACTATTTAAATGATATCACTACATAGTATAAAACAAAGTCGCTTTCTCTGTCCCTATGTCCCTATGTCCCTATGTATGCTTAAATCTTTAAAACTACGCAACGGATTTTGATGCGGTTTTTTTTAATAGAACGAGTGATTCAAGAGGAAGGTTTTAGTATATAATTTATTAGGTTTTAGACAAAGCGGGCGAAGCCGCGGGCGGTAAGCTAGTATTATATATTTTTAATTTCAATAAATTATACTATGATATGTAGATACTCGTATACCCAGTAAAATACATAGAAATACCTAACCATTACAAGTATCACTTTTTACCATACCTACCTTCTTAAACTTCAGAAACTTTTCAATCCCAAAGTTGACGTCATTAAAGCTCTTCAGGGTTTCGTAGAATATTTCACACATTCGCACTTGTGAAATACAGAACCCATAAATGAATAATTTATAGCCATAAAACTTAAGCCATTTGAACTTTTCAAAATTAGGCGTCGTAAAAACGGTGTAGGACGTGTGAGAACAAATAGTCAATAAAGTTTGAAACTTCTAAAATGGATCTTATTGTCTTGTGATAAACATTAAAATCGATTGTTAGAATGGAGGTTAAGTGCATGTCAATTTTTTTTTTATTAACTAACATACAATATCGTGGTTTTTCGTAGCACCTACGATTATTTCTGAGGACTTATAGATTTTATTCAAATACAAAAATTATAATATTATTCAAATAAATTATATCTCATTAAGAAAACATATTATTATATTACATAATATGACTTAGTCTACTATACAACGTAAGCTAAAGCTAGCCTACGCGGTTTCCCAATAAAAATTACTTTACTACTAGCCTATTAGATACATATTTCACTTTATTTAATTCTACATTCATTTAAACTGGGTCTGATGAAAACTCGAAACGACCAAAAAAACAATAACGCAACAAAAACCACTTCATTTTTCACACAAACTTTCAGATTAAAAACACTTGTATTTAAAAATGCACTAAAGAGTAGAGACCATAGACTATAGAAGTATAGAGCAATATTCTAAACGGTAACAAAGCTTTCAACACTTCGTTATATAAAAGTTACCGTGCATTTCATGTAACAATGGGGTTTTTTCTCAAGTTAGTCACAGTCAAATCCTTTGAGGTCAGGATGGGTGACTCATCATCACGGGTCATGCACTCGGTTACAATTCACTGGCCACTCTATGGTCTGTGGTCTATTTAGAACGTTTAGTGCGATTTTCAACTTCACTTTTATGTTATGCAACGATTGCCTCTTGTTCAGAATATTGGACAAACAAATATGTTAATATTAAGCTTAATTACTATTGTGAAAAATATTATAGTTTTCAGCAGATAATTTTACATTAATTATATTGAATAGATTTAGATAACAATATTTTTAAGAGTAATTACCTACTTGTATAACTATTATAAAAATATATTTTAGTGTTATAATTTTGTGAAAACACCAAATTCAATAAAAAATGCTACAAATGGATGAAAGGAATCAGTTATATTCCTCGTAACAACATTTCACTCTACATAGAGCACTCTAACTATAACAAATTCGCTTAGAAATTCTATCTATGGTGAATAAATACTATTATTATAGACAAACATGCTAGCAAATACATGTTCCTTCAATAATATCCAACTTCCCATAATTTAAAATATTAAGACACAGTTTAATGTACAAATAATATGACCATTATTAAATTTTAGGCGCCTCATTCGTGTGAACGGTGAGAAAGGTTGTGTAATGTGGAAAATTATTTGGATCTCTTATAAGCTTGATTTTAAAAGTGTTATAGAAACCACACTAAATATTATGAGCGATAATTAGGTATATACAATAAACAATAATCAAAATATGTAAAAGGAATCGTTCAAAAGATGAATCAGTTTCACTATTATTTTTCAATTTCTTGCATTTGTTAAATAGGAAAAAAACTAAGTTTTTTAAACAATATGGAATCAATAATAATGAATTACCTTGCGAGCAAAAGATATCCAAAATTTTTCAGGATTTATAAAATAACGAGTAACACACACCAGGGAGTATATACCCTGCTTCTATTTACATAGCTCTATATATTACTTGTATTGAAATAAGGTTAGTGTACCTAAATCCTAGTATAAGTAAGTATTTTTATACCGTAGCATGTCAGACTGCTATAATGAGCTGAAGTCGTGGGGCTTCTCAGTTCTATACATAAAAGCACTATATCTATTGCATTTCAATTTTCAATCTATCACGAATGTAAGTGTGTTTGTTAAACTTTAACGTTTAAACAACTGCAATACACAATTACTATCCAGCAGACAGATTCTCTGTGTTTAATTTGTTAACCTATATCTGAAGTATTTTAGCTTGAAGGTTTATTGCCAGAAATATTTGGATTCCCAATCCAATATTTTCAAACTTTTATGCCGCTTGAACAAAGACTTACCTATAGCTACTGCTAAGCAATTGGTAACAATATGATATTTGCTGTCTCTCATTCTTATCATATATTACTAAAAAAACATGAATATCATCTTTACTTAATCCTAAAAAATTACACATGAAAGTATAAATTAAAAATAATCCTACTATATTAGTGACTATAATAATAATTAATTCTAAAACAATGAATACACCGACCCACTGAACTTGAATACAACTTTAATTACCTTCTGACTGTCCGTGAGAAAGTACACATAATAGTAAAATTAGAAAATTAATACAAATGTCGGAAATGATCCCCTTCCACTGCATAGAGCCATCGAAGTATAAGACGTATTTCCCACCCCCAAACACACCTGCATACAATAAATTACGAATAAGACATTAATTTTGTGTCGCCCTCACTTAAATTGAATAATGGAATAAAAGTTATAGACCGAATTGATTATCTTGTAACAAGTGGATCATTTTATTTTTATCATATAGTGAAAATAGTATTCTAAGTTACCTAGATTCTAAGATTCTGCTCGTCTTAAACCATACTATGAATGTATTGAGATATGTAACAAATAATCGTAAATCTCAAAAATAATAAACAACAAAAAAATGCCACAGAACTGAACGTTGATTGTTTACAATGAAAATGCAACATAATTGCAAATCTGAAGTAATTGTACAATTACTTCAGATTTGCATACCGCTCTAGTGATTACAAATTATTATATGGTAAATAGTAAATACATATAAAAGGGCGTCTGCTCCCGCGTTCCCACGAGTTCCTTCCGACACCAGCGACCCGTGACGCTACCGTCTAAGACGAAGGCGTACACAAACTGGAGTCTATGTAGATAATTATTATGAAGAAAAGGTGAGAACACATCGTATTTCTAAATTTCCTTTTTATAGCATTCAATAATTTTGAATGATCCAGAAATCCCCAACTGGCTCTGAAGCGCGAAACCTGGAAACTTGGTGTCGGAGGCCAAGATTCGCTTTGGGTCGTTGCGCCCTTGAAGTAAGAAGTAAGTACCTAGTAAAAAGCGCGAGGTGTCCCTATAGATAAGATATTTAATTTTAATTATAATTTTTATAAAATTATAATTTTAATTATTCCGCTTATAACTGGAAGAGTTATTAGCGGAATAATAACTATTTACTAATCCAATAATAATAAACTTGAATGTCTTTTTTCTTAACCGATGTGGCTAATTATATTTTCCACTTGGAATTAGCGATCTTAATAGACTTTCACTATTAACGCCTTAAACCAGTTGCAATATTTAAATTGCACGACTAATAATTATGTAGATATTAACGTAATAAAGAAATTTACATCCTGCCGATTAATGTTTACAAAATTATATCACGATAAACCAAAATAAAATTACTTTGTAGTCATTTAGAGAGACGATAAATTTTTTATATAGTATACAAAATTAAAAAAAAACACACTTAAACTCATGAAATTATTGTATTGTCACCGATCTTGTTAAGTGTACAAAGTTTGAATTTAATCTGTCCATTTAAAGTGGGTCAAAATCGAGTCTAATACAAACATCCAAGTTAAGTTTATAAAAGCGTGTTTAAAATTGAGTCAAGCAAAACAAACGGTAATAAAATACATAATTTCTTGCAATGTCTTTGAAAATAACGCTAAGAAGTCATGTTCTTACGCATTGCGTGCACCCTTTCTTCTATTTTGAACGAAGAAAATTGTTGCAGTACAAGAACGGATGTTTTCTTCCATTATAATCAATTTATCTACAAGCATGCGTGACGGTTAACCGCAAATGAAAATATAAGTGATCAAAATTGTTTATAAATGAACGTCATGTTTTTTTTCCTTATTCTCTAGATAACGCATATCTTTTCGGTTCATTTCAGCTTGATTTCAGCAATTCATTACAAAAAATGTTTTTGTACACGCTTTTTCAGAACGTAAATCACACGAACCAGAAGTGAAGATGCTGCAAATCGTCAAGATGATGTAATATATGTTTGTATAAATATAGCAGTGCAATGAAGAATGCGACGATAATGTTTTGTGTCATAAATATTTATCGTATGTTTCTCGGAAATAGCGATCGCTTCGGCCCGGGCACACGACGCTATGTGAACGGATAAAAAGTGGGAATTTCATTGCGATTTTCATACTCGTTAATGGTACTTCCCTTGTTAACAAATACCTATCTTTGTAGGCAATTTGAAAAACTTATTTTGAAGTAAATTTTAAACCCAGGTTTTAAGGGCGATATGGTAGGTTTCTATCATTTTCACTTCTATACATTAAATGTAATTTATCTAGTTCTCCTAGAGCCTTTATTAATTTTAATTGTCAGTGTAAATTCTAAAAGCATAAAATGTATAAACAGTTCTAACAAACATGAATTCGTTATTTCAAACGTTTCCACTGAAACAACTTTTCCAAACAAAAAGTTATACCTACCTATAATAGTATAACAGTTTATTTAGTTACTTCAAAGTTCGCTAACATGAACAACAATTCCAGTTAGCTAATGGGTACCTAATTGGCTAATTAGTACAATATTATCGTTAGGCATTAGGCACGTTTCATTCTGCAAGTGGCTGTCCCGTCTTCCGTGGAGCCGTAAGTTGTTTGTATTCAAGTGTGTTTGTTAAGATGCATCGCAAAGAAGCAAAGCTTTATAGATTACATATACAATATATTAGCACAGATAATATAACACTATACTAGTACTGCCTTAAATGTATAGTAATGTCGATAGTTTATTGCACGCCTCATAAGCGAAGCGTTGAGGTGGGTACTACTGTCACTTCGCGCAAAACATCTGATTTTTCAAACTTAAAATGTCTTTATGTATCATACATTGCACTTGTAAGATAATACATACACACACATATTAAGAAAAAACACTATTTTTAACGTTCATGATATTTTTGATGTCATTTTTGTTATTTAAACTAGTTAAAAAACAGTTTAAAAAAGTTCTGTCTTGGACGTCCGTGTGTCTGTATGTGCGGATCCTTTTTCTTGTTATCACGATAGCGACCGAAATACTTTACTAATCGAGTCTTTTTTTTTCTCTTACGCTTGAGTATGCTCAGGAATAGAACCCTTTCATTTTTCAGGGTCTGATTCGATGTGGTTTAATTGTTATTAAATAAACAAAAAAAAACTCGCGTCAGGACACGTGGCTGATCGAAAAAGCGTAAGACGGATGTTTTTTTTTTTTTTTTTGAAGTGAATTTTTATATTTTTATTGAAATTGATTCCAGAAGATTACTGGGAACTTTAAAAATTCATTTAGTTACTTTTATTAGTAGGTACGATCCTTATAAGTATTTTAGTGTATTCAACCAACTTAAAAAAGTGTGACTATTTTACAACAATTTGAATATGAATTGTATTATTGTATACAATATCGAAGCTTTTTAAGAAATGTATAAAATACTTTTTTAAGAATTATTATCATACATAATATTATGTTACCGGCAATATATTAAAACCGGCATTGTATGCAATTCTTAGTAAATGTATGTTATTCCGAGAAACACTCGGAATGAAATAAATTAAATTCGTCACATTACCTACTTATATCTTTAAATCTGAACTTTTCCTAAGTAGCAAACACATTTGCAAATGTGGGTGGTTTTTGGGGTAGCTATTAACCAATATGAGGTCAAAACTAAAATCCAAGATGGCGCCGACGAAAATTTTACATATTTTCGTCATGGGTGTCATTTTCATGGTTATTGGGGTATCTATTAACCAATATGAGGTCAAAACTAAAATTCAATATGGCGCCGACGAAAATTTTACATCTTTTCGACACGGGTGTCATTTTCATGGTTTTTGGGGTAGCTATTAACCAATATGAGGTCAAAACTAAAATCGAAGATGGCGCCGACGAAAATTTTACATCTTTTCATCATGGGTGTCATTTTCAAGGTTTTTGAGACAGCTATTACCAAATCCCCAATGTAACCGTCGATAATTAGGTATATTGCACGCCTCATAAGCGAAGCGTTGAGGTGGGTACTACTGTCACTTCGCGCAAAACATCTGATTTTTCAAACTTAAAATGTCTTTATGTATCATACATTACACTTGTAAGATAATACATACACACACATATTAAGAAAAAACACTATTTTTAACATTCATGATATTTTTTATGTCATTTTTGTTATTTAAACTAGTTAAAAAACAGTTTAAAAAAGTTCTGTCTTGGACGTCCGTGTGTCTGTATGTGCGGAGGATTTTCTTGTTAACACGATAGCGACCGAAATACTTTACTAATCGAGTCTTTTTTTTTCTCTTACGCTTGAGTATGCTCAGGAATAGAACCCTTTCATTTTTCAGGGTCTGATTCGATGTGGTTTAATTGTTATTAAATAAACAAAAATAATAATTAATAAATAATTATTAAAAAAAAATTATGAGGCGTGCACTTTTGGATTTTCCAAACTATTTTTAAAGTATTTTGGCTAAGCCGGCTTTTGAATTTTTGCATAATTTTATTAATATTAAAATTGTAGAGCAGCGCACTGTAGCATGTTTTAGCCATGGAAATTAATTTTAAAAATGTTGTTTACCTTTACTTAAGTTAAATTACTCTATGTGTATTGCTACAATAGGAATGTTTATGAGGGTTAGTATACAGGGTTACTTGTAAAACACCAGCAACCTCGCAGGACAAGATAGCTAACATCATAAGTATCAACATTTGTTCTACGACTTTTGATAATTTGTTACATTTTATTTTCATACAAAAATAAATATTCATTTAATTTTCCGTTTGAATATTATAAACTTTGCGCATCCC